>NDGN011430211.1:0-18910 GCA_002564285.1 Tympanoctomys barrerae | reverse complement strand
AAAAAAAAAAAAAAAAAAAAAAGAAAGTTGAACTGTTCTGTCTTTTCTAGAACTTCATAAAAGTGGAATCACAGTGTCTGGCCTCTTCCAGAAAGTCAGCACAGCGGTTTCCAGCCTGCTCCATGCTGTGCTTGTGTCCGCAGGTCACTCCTCGCTGAGGCACAGCAGTGTCTGGTGTGGACACTGCAGTTGGCTCAGCTTTCATCTGTGGGTGGCCACTGTGGGCCCTGTGTCGAGCAAAGCCGCTGCAGACACCAGAGCTGGTGGGTGCATGTCTCCCTCTCCTCCTGCCTCTCGTCTTGCGCCTCCGCTCTCTTAGCTCGCTGCGCAGCTCAGATTCCTTGTCCCTCATGGGGAAGGGGGACCCAGGGGCATTTTGGCAGCTGCCACCCGAGCCAGACAGGAGTGTGCTGGGGCCTGCCCCAGAATTCCCTCCTGGGTGAGTACTGTGAGGTGAGGAAACCTCTCTGTTTACCTTGGCCGCCCTGCCCTGGCCTGTGGACTCCATGCTGTGGGCTGGATGGAGCCGGACATGGGCAGGCCGGGGTGGGGGTGGAGGGGGAGCAGGCCTGGCCAGGGAGCTCAGGAGGCGGTGGAGGAGGCTGGAGCCGCACACCTTTCACACCATAGGCCCATCCCAGCTCCCCGCCCTGCTGGTCCCCTATGATGAGGCAAGCCAGGTGGCCAGACCCTCGGAGGGCCTTGCTTGCTTCGCCTATCACTGCAGTCCTACCCACCGCCTGGCCCATCCCATAGGGCTGGCTGGAGACCAGGGGAAATGAATGAGGAAACCGACCATTGCAGATGGCCCAGATGACCAAGGGAACCTTCTCCTACCCTGGCCCACGCCTCCCTCCCTAAACCTGGCTGCCCCTCAAGGTGAAGTCTGTCTCTGCTACAGCTGGCTGCATGGGCTGGCCACCTGCAGACACCAGGCCAGTCCTCAGAAGGGCCCTGCACTTGTCTTAATGCTCTGCTGTCACCTTTTCTTTTTTAATTGGTGCTGGGATTGATCCCAAGGCCTTCACACTGACCTACAACTCCAGCCCATTTTTATTTAAGACCAGGTCTCACTAAGGTACAAAGTTTCCCAGGCTGGGGTCCAATTTTGCAGGCCTCCTGCCTCAGCCCCTCAGTGTACTGCGATTGTGGTAGCATTCCATCTCACCCACTTATCTCTGTCATCCTCCATGACTTCTTGTGTGTGCGGTGGTGGGGATCAAAACCAGGGCATATTACCAGTGAGCTAGCTACACCTCAGACCAGAAATTCTTAATTTTTGGAGAGAGGGGCCCACAGTTCTCATTTTGAAATAGGCCCTGAAGATTATGCATTGTTTGGGCCTGCGTCTGGCCATCTTAGCCCTCCCCTCAGGACAGCTGGGGAAAGCACTAAAATAAATAAGCCTTCGTATGTCTTCTTGCTAGAGAGAAGAATCAAGGGACGTGGCTCCCAGGAGGGCAGCGCCACCTGAGCCCTGCCAACGCTCTTGGGATACTGTGGGCTGAGGGAAGCCTTGGGTAGGCTGCTGTTGTACTTCTGAGATGGGCTTAGGAGGGCCAAGGTAGGCAAGATCCTGCTGGGTGGAGGGGAGGGAAACAGAGAACGCTCCGGCGGGTCCCAGTGGATCCCGACACAACTGCCAGGGCCAGGTGCAGCCATCCTCTACGCAGCACAAGTTCTGACAGTCTAAGTCTTGGTCCAGCCAGCCCTGCCTCAGGCTCAGTCCTAGACCCTCTCCTCTCCCTTCCTGCCCCCTGCCCTGCTTTCCTTAGAGGTCATGCACAAGCCATATGTTTCATCGTCTTTGGAACACAGCGGTCAACTATCAGTGCTATTCTTGTGACAGTCATGAGAGTCAGCCTGTCCTGTATCTGCCACTGGGATGTGGTCTCCCCAAAGTCAGTCAAAGCCTTGTCTTGGAGCAAGACGGGGATCTTGGCAATTCAAGAAGTCCAGATCTTTGCCTTCCTGGGGTGCAGAGGTGGGCAGTCCCCATGTAGACACCCAGACAGATGCGGCCCATGCTTCAGGAAATAGCTGCAGGCACAACACTGCCCCATACACACAGTCTTTATTTCTCTACAAAATGGCAGGCATGTCAGCAGGTGGGTGCAGGGCCCTGCCACAGGCATGACTCTCCCGACTTGATTTCTTTCATGGCCCTTCCAGAACTCGAGAGAGAGGGTGGGGGGAAGGAGGAGGCCTTGGGGTAAGGAGCTCTGCAAGGGTGACCCCATTGGTCCACAAGACCAGCTTAAGGGGCTTGTGATTCTGGGGACCAGCACAAGGATGTGAATCTTGATTCACATATAAAATAATCACTTTGTGCACTCTCAAGGAGGGGCGGAGACAGACACTTCTTCGCTACAGCTAGCTGGTTGTTGCTAAAGGAGCAAAAGTAGAGTTATTAGAAAAACCCGTCCATCCAATGTTGTCTTCTACCACTTGACACACACTCACAGAAGTGCTCAGAATTCCTCTAGCCCTGAGGGACCGCAAGAATCCCAGGTAATTATCCTTCCTGATATCCTGCTAGCTCATGGGTGTGTGAGTAGGAGGGATGGCCAAAGAGGGACGCCAAGAGTGTAGGAGACTTGGCATCACCGAGCTGTGCCAGAATGGTCACTCAGGAGGGCACAGTCATCAGGCACCCATGGGTGCCCAGGGACATAAACAGATCCCTTCTCTTGGCAGACCAGGCAACCCTAAGCTGCGTGCTTAGGATAGGGAAACCTGAGTTGGAGAAGTAAGCCAAGCTGAGTCAGGCGGCCCAGTGTCTCCTGGGAAAGAGGGTCCTTGCCAGCCCCTTCTCCCAGCACCTTGTGTCCTCCCTGCCCTTCAACCCCCTGATGCCTGGAGACAGGCTCCAGCTCTCAGGAGGGGACAGCCGAGTGAAGGGGGCTGCCAGCCTTTCTGTCCATAGCGGGGCCCAGGTGGCCCCTTGGGCCTCCCTCTCTGGGCCAACCAGCCTCCAGGCTTGGCACTAAGAAGTCGGAGTCAGTCCCAAGGGCCCCAGGAATCCTCTGTCGGTGTGGAGGTCCTGGTCACCAAGTAAATACCCATCCTCTAGCAAGAGGAGCATCTCCAGGATTCCCCAGGAAGGGATTCCACCTCTGTGATCTGTGCCAGCTCTGGCTTCTTAGCAGCCCCAGCCAGAACTTCCCAGGAGGGTCCAAGAGAGACAGACTATGGAGCCTCCAGCTCAGACAGATGTGGGGACAGGGACCCGCAGCCTGGGCCTGGGCCTCAGGGAGGACCTGCAGCCTGGGCCTGGGCCTTGGAGTGGCTGTCTTGGCCTCAGGCAGGGTCTGGTGGCAGGTGGGTGGGTTCAGTGGCAGGGGAGGGAAGTGGAGGCAAAGCTTGGGCACCATCAGTCTGAGGTTGTCACCGGAGGCTCCGCTCGGTTCCCAGCATTCACTTTGGGTCCCTTTTTTCTGAAAGACAAACCAGAGAGCATCGTAGATGCTTGCGCGAGAGCACACATTCAGGCAGCTCCTTCCTCAGCCCTTTCCTGTTTCTCTGTGAACAACCCAGGCTCCCAGAGCCTCCTTCCTCCAGATCCTGGCCTACCTGCAGCCTCACTGGCCCTCCTGGGCTGCAGTCTGGGGAACACAGCTGCTGCCTGGCTGTCCTTTCCTGTGTGCTGCTACTCCTCCTGCATGTCCCGTGTCCATCCACAGCCCCGACCCACCCCAGAAGAATTGTCCTCTTGCCTTTCACTTTGGAGAACCAGCCCCCACCATCAGGAGGTCCAGAAAAAGGATCATCCTTGCCGCCTCCTCCTCCATCCCATACTCCCTGGCCTAATTTCAGCCAATTTGCTCCAGCTGATCTTTTCTTTTGCTTTCCCCCTCCCTCAGGGGCTCAAGCTCTCAGGGTCCTGCCCACCCTATACATATGCCCTTACTGTCACATTTCTGCTGCCAGCATCATGCCAGGTCAAATCCAGCCCTGTCGTACCCTCCCATGGTCACCCACTGCCTTCAGAATGAAGCCTAGGCCTGCCTTGTACCCTGGACCCTTCCAGATCTGCCCCATTCTGCCACCCCAGCCCTTTCCTCCCCAGGTCCGGCCCTTGACAGCTGTTTAGCCACACCTGGGCAGAGCCAGGGTGGGACCAGAGACCCTCTCACCCAGCTCACCGAGCACCAAACCTGCACCCACAGCTCTCCCCAGGACACATCCCTCGTAAATGACCAGGAAGCCACGAGCATCATGCCTCAGCTAGACTTCCCTAAAAGGCTTGGGAATGTAAAGGGTCCCCTCTTTCACCTCCGCCCTGCCTGGCTTTAGGAGGCCCTGGGGACTGGAGCTGCCCACGGCTCAGGACAAAGCCAACTGGGCTTCCGGCAAGCTTGTCCCTCTCTCCACCTCTCAGACCCGGCTCTCAGTGCCCAGCTGGGTCCCTTCTGACAGCCAGGTCATACTTCATGGGGATAACAATCCACATCTCTGGTCAACGGTGTCACCAGGCGCTAGCTTAACACGTGGTCTCCTCTGCAGACCAGCCTCCCTGTCTTCACTGTCACCTCCTCCAGTCTGTTTCCCATGGTTGTCACACCCTCCCCACTGCCCAGAAGACAATAGCATTCAGGAGCCAGGCTGCCTCTGCCTGGACGCCAGGCTCAGCCCCATCAGCGCCCCCCCCCCACCTCCTCCACCATGGCCATATCTGTCCTCTCACACCTCTGCTTTAACCCCGAGGCTTCCAGGCAGCATCACAGTCCCAGCCGGGCAGCCCTTTTCACTTGCCCACCCTGCACCTACCTGGGGCATCCACAGAAGGGGAGTCAGAATCGGAGTGGGCATGGAGGGTGGCAGAAGGCCTGGTTCAGCTGCCCCAACCCCATCCCTTGTGCTCTGCTTTGGCTAAGCACCAAGGTGAGCTCGTGACAGAACTGTGGGAGACCAGCTCTCCACAAAGAGGAGACCGACCCATTTTTGGCCCTTTTGTAAAGATACATTTTTCACAGGCTCAGTAGGAATGGCCTGTATGAGGGGGATGGGGGCCAATTGATTGCCTTGGCCCCTGTGGAATGACAGGCATGTGATTTATTTATAGCCTTCCCCACTTCCCTGGGCAGGGACACATTCCTGCCAGAAGTGGCCCCCAAAGACCCAACTGACAAGCAGTCCTCAGCCATTGCCTGGCCCAAGCTAGGCCTTTCTGCAGCAGTCCAGCCTGTTCTTCTGTGGCCCCTGCCACTCTATCCGCCATTCCTGGGTTGAAGCAGACCCTACCCTGGCACCCACCCACGAGATGACACCAAAGAGGCCAACCCGGTGTGGTCTGGGGTCCGAGCGGTAGTCAGCGGCTGCCTACTCCAGGCCTGCAGGACTGTCAGGAGAATGCCTGGATAAAGTAGGCCAGCAGAAGGGTCAGAGGCCAAGGCCCCAGCAGGGCACAGCCTCTTGGCTGTCTGGGGGATGGTGGCAAGCGAGGCCAGCGTGACAGCACGATCCTAAGCAGTGTTCCCATTGGTGGCCCAGTGAGTCCCCAAGCCCTGCAGCAGAACAGCCTGAGACACCTCAGGTGATAGCCCCAAGTCCCTTCGTGTCCTCCACTTTGTGATCCCAGAACACCTCTCCCACTGTGCACACAGGGAGGCTGTAAGCAGCGTGGTGGCCCCTGCAGAGGGCAGAGGCAGGCAGGGAGGCGGGCACAGGCTGGCGGGGGCAGGGCGGAAGGCGTGGCCTCCACTCACCGTCCATGTGATGTCGAGACAAGTACTTGAGGACCTCATCAAGCAGGATAACGGGCAGGGATATCTGGAGCACCACCACCCACTGGCGCCCACTCAGTGGAGTCACCTGGAAAATGAGCTGCCAGAGCAGGACGGGTGGTGTGGTCACAGGAATGACTCCAGGCCACCCTGCAGCCATCTATGCACTTTGCTTAGATGCCAACGAGCACTTCTAAGACACTCCTTATGTCCCACCTCCAAATCTCCATCCGCTGGGATTCCTTGGCCAGCAATGTGCCCCCCAATCCAGCACAACCCACAGGACAGAACCCCATCCCTCCTGTTGGGAAGTACAAGGACTGTGCATTAGGGCTGGCCAAATAGCTCAGTGGGTTAAAGCACCTGCAAGCAGGCACAGGGGCCAGGGTTTCAACCCCCGCGCCTGCCATGCTGGTCCTGCCCTTGGGGCGTGCTGAACTGCAATTTAGACTGGGCGTGGTGGTGTGCGCCTGTAATCCCAGCTCTTGGGGGGCTGTAAACAGTCGGATCACTACAAATCCAATCTAGTAGTGAGACCCTGAATACCCACCCTGTAGATCCTTCCCTAAAACAGAAAAAAAAAAGTCTTTGGGCTGGGGAAATAGCTTAGTAGAATAAGCACTTGCCTGGCAAGCACAAGGGCCTGAGTTCAATCCCTTTTACCGCAAAAAAAAAAAAAAGGAAGGACCCAGTAACAGTGTCCTTAGCAAGGACTTCTGTCCCCCAAGCCAGGGGCTCCTGGAGGTAGAGACACATCTGGAGGATGGTGGCCAGGCAGACCCCTCACCACCCTGCCCTCTAGGCAACTTCCACTGCAGAAAGGTCCCAAAACACCCAGCACCCAGCCCAAGGCCTCTAATATCCAAGGACTGTTTGGTCTTTCTCAGTGCAGGTCCTGGAAGAGGGGAGGGTGGTGTGCGTGAACTCACAGGCAGGGGCGGCACGAGCAGGATGAGGAAGTGCAGGACCATGGACATGGCCACAGCGGCCAGCAGCCAGGGGTTCAGCCAGGGCGGCATCCGCAGCAGCGACTGGTTCTCCGAGACACTGCCGAGGGTACAGGCTGCTCACCTCGGGCTCGGCATCTCCCTCCTGGGCTGTGGGGGCTAGCTGGGCGTTGTGCCGCATGCTCTGTCCTCTGGGTCTTGGATTCCCTTTCTCTGTCCCTTACATTTGGTCCTGGTCCCTCCACTTTTCCGGTCCCAATCTTGGCTTCCAGTGACCCATTAGATCCCAGTGCTGGCCCCACTGACTCTGAACAAACTTTCTGAATCTCCATGACCTATAGACCCCAAACCTAAACCAACATACGACCTCCCTGACCTTCAGACCCTAATTCTAGGCCTCCCTGGGCATTTGGACTCCAAGCCTGAACCTCTCTCGCCTCAGACCCCAGTTCTGGGCTCCTCTGACTGCAATCCCAGACCCCTGTAGCCCTCAACTCCAGTCTGGGCCCCTCTGCCAGCTCACCTGTTGAGGGCATTACACATTTCGATGGTCACAAGCACAGATAAGGCCATGGTTGTGGGGAAGCGGGACTCGAAGACCTCACAGTCGATTCCAGCAAAGAGTGGGTTGTCTTCAGAGCACTTCAGGAAGTTCCTCTGAGGGCCAGGCAGGGTGGGGAGAGCAGCTGTCAGTGAAGGGCTGGCAGGAGAAGGAAGCACTCCTCACCCTTGCCATACCTCGCCACACCCGGGGCAGGCCCCGGATGCCCCCAATGCCCAGGACGGCAACAGCAGGCCACACTGTGCATCGTGAAAGGAGATTACACAGAGAAAAGGGCCAGCTGTCCTCGGGGCCTGGACACCATAGAGCAGGGGTCTAGTGCCTCAGGTGGAGGACAGCTGACATTAGCAGGGGGACATGGAGCTGGGAGGAGCATGCAGGCCTGTGTCCTTAACCCTGGGGGCCCTGAGTCTCAAAGGGCAGGAGTAGGGACAGCAACTAACTGGGACCGGTGAGTAAGAAAATAAGTAAATGCATATGAAAGTCAAACAAGATCAGGTTTGACTGGAATTCACCTTTGTGTTACAGGAGATGGAGGTTACCTGTGCCCTATTCACTGGTCTGCCTGCCTGCCTATCTATCTATCTATCTATCTATCTATCTATCTATCATCTCTTTATTACCTATCATTATCTATCATCTCTTTATCACTTCTGTATCTATTTATCTATTATCTATCAATTGATCACCTATCTATCTTGCCCAGGTAGGCCTTGAACTGGGCTCAAGCCATCCTCCCACCTCCTCCGCCCAAGTAGCTGGGACCACAGGCATGGGCCACCTCATCTGGCTCTTCGCTATTCTTAAAAAAAGTTCTGTTCATACCAATTCCCTTTCTGCCCCAGAAATCAAGCTCTGTCAGGTCTGCTTTTTGCTCGTGACCTATACTAACGAACAACCTCAGGACAGCCTTGGCAGGAGGCCTCCCTGTCACTAACTAGGAACTGTCAGGACTCCGCCAAGGAAGTGGGCCTCACCTCTTGGCCCCAGGAGTTTTCTTGCTGCTTTAAGTCTTGGTCACGGTATCTGATAAGATTCTAAGAAGAGGACTTTGGGAGAACTGTCCTCAGTGTGCGGGTAGGGACATTCAGAACCGTTAGCCAGCTCAGCTCTTCAAAGATCTTTTAAGCTAAGGGTTTAGAAAGAGGATCCCTTGCTATAAAAAATACTCCTGCAAGAAAAACCTGCAGATCAACCAGCTGTGTGCCCTGCAGCGCAGCCAGTGCGGCATCGCTGCCCTCCGCATGTGGGGGCCACTGGAAGACAGCACTGTGCACCTTCCTCATTCTCTCATGCAGGAAGGAAAATGACGAAAGACTGCCCGGGCTAGAGCTCTTACTTTAACAAAACGAGAGACTCTTCTTACTTATTTATTGCTTTTTTGAGACAGGACCTCTCTGTGCAGTTCAGGCTGGTCTTGAACTCACTACGCAGCCCATGTTGCCCTCAAACTCATAGGATCCTCCTGCCTCAGCCTCCCAAGTGCTAGATTACAAATGTGCACCACCACACCTGGCTTCCTGTCTCTTTTAAATTAACGGTGGGATTTCCCTCCAAAATCATGTTCCGAAACAACTTGGGTTTATTGGTTCTGATCACAGAGCAGAAATGATGTCCCAAGTTGGAAGCTGGCTCCACTCAGCCAGTCACCAGAAGGACAGAGTCCGCCTGCTAAGATGCCACCATGGGGAGGCGCAACCCGCCTAGACCTCTGGCAGACCTCCACACACCACACAGACGTGCTCTCTGCCTGGGTGTGGCATGCTTCCTCCCCTGTGCCCAGGCCCAGGCTGAGATGCCAACAGCACCCCATCTTGGCATTTCCATGGGGCTGCTGCCCTCCCCAGGAATGCCACCCTTTGGATCTAGGGAGCGCCTGCCACTCTTATCATGCCACCACTTGCAGGGCCTCCCAAACCAGAGGGGCCCGTTCCTTCTAGCATTGCATGATTTGCCCCCTTGGTAAAGATGGCATCTCTGGGTGGTTATGCCCCTTGGTCTCCACCACTCTGTGGCCAAGTCAGGGCATAGCATCTCCCATGACCTGGGCTGTGCTGATGTCTCTGGACTCCCAGCACCTTCCAAGCTCAGTTCCCAGGGGGCGGATGTCCAGGGGGCTGACATCTGCTGGCCAATGGTGAAATCTGGTCCCCCTTTCCCTACAACCTCCAACAACCTGAGCTGTGGGTTCCACCTCAGGTCTGCCCAGCAGGTTGCCTGCTCACCAGCTGGTAGAAGGTGACGTGTGGTCCCTCAGCATCATACAGGAACCACCAGGTGGCAGCAGCCACTGTGGCCAGGCCCACGTACACTGCAGAGATGGAGGAGATTGAGGAGGATAGTCATAGGTTTTCGAGCATCCTTCCCCTTCCTAATAGTTCCCTGACTTCCCTTCCCTCTCTGAGCCATGTATTTTAAAAAATACCTATTCTTGGGGCCGGGGAGATAGCTCAGTAGCATAACTGCCTGCCTAGGAAGCACAAGGTCCCGAGTTTGATCCCTGGTACCAAAAAAACAAACAAAAAAGACAACCAACCAAAAAAACCCCTACTCAGTGCCAATGTGATCCCTGAATGCAATCAGCATCTGCCATACCCTTGGCCACTGTGACTAGCTAGGAGATAAGAATCCAATTTGAGCCAATGATAGCAAATGTGAGATTTTTACCAAAAAGGATCTCTGCTGTTGAATCTTGGGTTGTAATGGAGTAAGCATGAGAGCTGGAGCTGTAGCAGTTATTTTCCCACCCTGAAGTATGCCTATCTAAGAACAGAGCTGAGGCAAAACCAAAAATATGACTGTGATACTGAGGTCTACGTCCACACCTGAGGTATGTTTCCTAGTCTCCTGTTACATAAGCCCTCAGAGATGCACAGTCCGCTGTTTGCAACCCTCACTGGTACAGGCTCTCAGGAAGCTCCGGGAGCCCATGGAGGGCTGGGGCCCTACTCACCTCCAATAGCCAGATACCGGAAAAAGAGCCAGCCACTGATAAGAGCCTCATGAGGATTCCGGGGCAGCTTTTGCATGATGTCCAGGTCTGGAGGGTTGAAGCCAAGGGCAGTGGCAGGTAAGCCGTCTGTCACCAGGTTCACCCAGAGCAGCTGCACGGGGATCAGGGCTTCAGGCAGGCCCAGAATTGCCGTGAGGAAGATGCTAGAACCAGAGTCATGGGCTCTAGCCCCCAGCAGGCTAGCCCCCATCAAACGGAGGGTCCAGCTCCTGCTGAGAACCCGGGATGGGAGCCCCCTGCCCCATGCAAGGCATGAGGTACACACAAGCGTGGAGCGTGTGCACACAGCTTGTCTCCCTTGGCCCCAGCTCAGGACGGGGACAAAGCTGCGTATTAGCCTAGCGGGAAACACATGAACAACAGGCAAGCATCAGACACATGCAAACGCCTAACACCTGCCACACAATCCCACAGACACGAGCAAACATCCTCTGGCTTTCCCAGCATGCAGAGGGGCAGCTTCCACAGACAGCCAGCACACGTGTGCTCACCATTCCCCAACACATCCTGTCAGGGAGCAGGAGTGCACACACCACCACATGCTGGCACACATCCTGCTTATGTCCATGCCCAGAGATGCCTGCGATCACATATAGGCATGCGTGCACACGCCTCTCGACCAAGTACACATTCCATGGCACACACCTGCCACTAACACACATGTACACACACACGTGCATGCACGCGCGCGCGCACACACACACACACACACACACACGGCACTGCGCAAAGATGGGGCTGACTTCTCTCATCCTGAGTCTGAAAAGGGCAAACAGTTATGGCTGGAGGAGCATCCCAAAGAGGCATCTGTCTCCTTTGGGACCTCGTACACTATGGTCTAGGCTCCATGGGCTATTGTGTCTCTGGAGAATATGGGGACATCCCTGCTTCTGTCCTCCCTGAGGTGGGACCCTGAAAGGCCTTTGCCAGAATAGGCATATGTCCCTCCAGCTCAGGGACACAGAGCTGGTGCAGAGGGCGGAGGGGAGGGAGTGCAGGACCTCACCAGACCACCTCGCCGACATTTGATGAGATGAGGTAGCGGATGAATTGCTTCATGTTGTTGTAGATGGCCCGGCCCTCTTCTACTGCAGCCACAATGGAGGCAAAGTTGTCATCAGACAGTACCATCTCTGCCGCTGACTTGGCCACCGCCGTGCCTGAGCCCATGGCAATGCCAATCTCTGCTTTCTTCAGAGCTGGTGCATCATTCACCCCATCGCCAGTCTGTGGGCCATGTTGGGTAGGGTCACAGCTTAAGAAACTGCCCCCTCCAATGCCCCTCCATTCCATTGTTATGATGTCCCCAAGGAAGCAGACAGATGGATGGAATGAGTGATGGGGTCGAGAAAGACCTTAGAAATTGGGCCAAAGGTAAGGCAAAAGGGTGCAGACAAGACAAACTTGGGGAGAAGATCAAGTCTAAGGTCAGAGAAGATGAGAAGAGGGAGAAAGGGATGAGGGTGGGTCAGTGAGGGAGGGGTGAAATTTAAGTGGATGTAAAATAGAAGATGAGAAAGTTGAAGTCAAAGCTACAGCCTGTGGAGGGGCAGGCAGGTGTGCAGAGTCAAGGTGGAGAGCAGGGTCCAGACTACACCCAGGTAAGACAAAAGTATAGATTAAGGTGAAAGTCAAGCCAAAGTAAGAGACCTGGCCAAGGTCACTGTTCCCATTCGAAGAGATATCACAGTCAAGTTGGAGCTGGAGTCAGGGTCAAGACTGTAGACAAGGCCAAAGGGGAGGTCAACATAAAGCACTGCAGGCCAGGGGTCAAGGTCACCATCAGGGATCAGCTCTGGGTTCAGGTTAGGATGGAACCCATATGGGGCTGAGCTCAAAGTAAGGAATCAAATGATGATGAAGGCCAAGGGGCTAAGGTGTAGCTCAGTGGTACAGTGAACAAAATAAAACCAAGGTCAAGGTCAGGCGTAAAGGCAGCACAGAGCTCAAAGGCGAGGGCAAGAGCCAGGTGACAGCTGCAATCCAGGCAACCACCTCCCCAGCAGGCTCCAGTCCTGTGGCCTCACCATGGCAGTGATCTCATTAAAGGACTGCAGGTACTCCACGATCCGCGACTTGTGTGCGGGCTCCACGCGGGCGAAGCAGCAGGCAGTGCGACAGGCATGGCGCTGCTGTTCAGGGCTAAGATCGTCGAATTCGCGGCCCGTGTAGGCCTTGCCCACCACATCCTCCGACTCCTTGAAGATGCCAAGCCGACGGCAGATGGCCACAGCCGTGCCTTTGTTGTCCCCTGTGATCATGACCACACGAATGCCCGCCCGGTGGCAGCGTGTGATGCAGGCAGCCACTTCAGGCCGGGGTGGGTCCAGCATTCCCACACAGCCCACGAAGGTCAGGTCTGTCTGTAGGGAGGGGCAGACGTGAACAGGGGCTGAGCCCACCCTGGACCTGCCACACACCCCCCCAGCTGCACTAGGCCCGCGGCTCCCGGCACCCACCTCGTACTGTGCAAACTTGCTGCAGTCATCCAGCTGCATGTCCTCCTTCCTTGGAGGCGCGTCCTGGGTGGCCAGTGCCAGGCAGCGCAATGTGTCTGAGCCTGAGCCCCAGTCTCGGATCTTTGCCAGGATCTGCTCCCTGGAGGTGGTGTTCAGGGGAGCTGTGCAGCTCCCCACACGAACTGAGCTGCAGCGTTCCAGCACACTCTCGGGAGCCCCCTGCAGGGGAGCAGGGTGGTGACTCCGTCAGCCAGGGCCCCAAGTCCCACCTACCCAGCAGAGGGAATGGACCCAGATGTGGGGAAAGGCCAAGGCACAGACCAGTACCCATTCTTTGAAAACTCAAAGTGGGAACTGGCTGGGGTCCCACTGAGGAAACCTAAAAGGAGTGGCAAGGTGAGGTCATAGCCACCACTGGGTGGTCCCTGACCTCCACCAGCCTACCTGCTGCAGTACTGAGAGGTGCCAGGTGCCACTGGGACTCCAACTCTGTAGTGGTCTCTGTGGCAGGGAGGCAGGCTGCACCATGCTACAGGGCCACAATAGAGCCACACAAAGCATACCGTGGGTGTGGCCCTGGGAAGGTACAGCCCTGGGCAGGCTCCTCAGCAGCCTCAAGAGTCTCACCTGGGACCTTGCCCCATGCCTAGGAATATTTGTAAATGCTTCATCAATGGCTTCTGTCTCTCCTCAAAAGTCACCCCAGATGCTAACTTGTCAAAGCGCCTGTGGCCCCTGTATGAAGGCTTTTCACCTCATCAGAGGCTAAACCCTCCACTGTGGGTGAAGTCAGGGCTGTGACTCCTACTTCAAAGTTGAAAGCAGTGGAAAGTGCTGTGGACAGATGGAGGACCGGAAGGGAGCTTGTTCCTTTCTCTCTCTGGGACTCAGTTTCCTAAATATCTGAGCATTGAGGGTGGGTACCAACCATTTCAACACCATGCGAAAAAGCGCTTTTGAGAATTTCCTGTTCAATCCTGAACAGGGGGACACTGAGGCCCACCAAGAAGCACAGATGACCCCAAGGTCGTACAGCAAGGCAGTGGCCCTGGGCCCAGAGCTAGCACCATGGTCCCTAGGCCCTTGTCTGTCCCCAACACACATCCAAGCTCTGGTCACTGGCTGACCATCCCACTTGGGGTTGGCACTTTGGCAATGGGCTGCACACATCCCTCAGCCCCCCACAGCTTCAGGACGGGAGACCAGGTCCCCCCAAGACCCCAGTGGTAATGCAGGAATGCCAGGCCACACAAGGTCTCCACCTTCACAAACATCTTGCTGCCCTGGGTCTTGGGGTCAGAGCGGGTGGGCGTGCAGTACACCGACATGGACTTCCGGTCCCGGGAGAACTCAAGGGTGAAGTCCTTCTTCATGAGTTGCTTGATGACCTGCAGAGGAACAGAGCCAGCAATCCTCACTTGCGTCTCACTAGGCACCTGGTCTCAGGAAAAGCCTCTTGTTCTCTGTGTTATCTACATTTCCTCTGACCCTGGCACTCGAGTGTCCTGACTGACTTCTCCCCAGGAAGCTACCAGCTCCTGATCCTGTGTGCACTTCCCAGCTACAAGTTCTTGCTCACATTTAGCCTTTCCTCTCTCTATGTCACAGCCAGTCTCATCGGGAGTCTAAGGTCTCTCACCCAAAACTCTCCTTTCTCTTTCCCTTTTCCAGATGCCCCAGGAGCCCCAGCCACCCAGCCCAGGGTCTGGACCCATCCAGCTCACCGCATTGCAGGCACCAGCTCGCTCCACCCGGGACAGAGCCTGCAGGTCCACGTCAAACACATTCATCTTCTCCACCAGGCAAGTCAGTGCTGTCTCCGTGGCCTCACCCACCTTCTCATAGACACCCTTGGCCTGGCAAGATAGAGTGGGGAGGGGCAGGCGGACCTCAGCTGGCTCTCCAATCCTGCCTCCCACTGTCCCTTCTCCCCCTGGAGACCTCTGTTAGATTTTGCATAGCCTCTTTCATACAGGCCTGGGAACCCTTCCCAGCCTGGTCAGCCTGCAGCAGGGTGATGTCTGTGACGGTCACTCCCCCAAACACCAGCATCAACAGCCTCAGGTCCTTTCCTTTCCTCTTGGTCCTCTCCTTGGCCTCCATCACCAGGTTCCCCTGTAACCTGTGGCCTAGGCCCTGGAGGCCAGACACCTCCACCCCCTTCTCTCCCTGGGGTCCAGATACCTCCACACCCATGTTGCATGCTCAGGGCTGCCAGCGCCCTGCCAGCCCACATGCCCAATTGCTGCCTATGACCTTGGGGACTCCTCCAGCCACTTCCTCCTCTCCCTGTGCTTATAATTCTGATGACAGCCCAACCAGGACAGCAACTGGGGCTGCCCTGACCTCTTCCCTCTTTGACCTACCCAGGAACCAAGTCTCAGGATTTTTGGCTCCTAATCTCCCTCCGATTCACGTCTTTCCTTGCAGACCCAGTCAGAACTCAGCAGCATCTGTCTAGCCTGGATGGTCAAACAGGGCTCTCAAGCTCTTGTCTTGACCTTTTTGTGCTGTTGCCCACACTGAATCTTGGGGAGACTTTTATAAATACAAATGTCCCTTCCTTGCTCAAAACCCTTCAGTGTCTCCCTACTGCCCTCAGCCTGACAAGGACACTGATTTGATCTGGCCAAGAATGCCCAGGCAGGAAATCTTCCCGCATGCCCAGTTTCCCTGTTCCAGCCACCCTGAGGGTGCTATGGTATTTATCTAGATGGCCCGCCACCTCCACCACCACCAAGCCTCACCCACTCAGAGGTGGAGTTTTTAGGAGGAAATGGATCGCGGTTGTGACACTGCATTAGTCCACCGATCGCTGGAGCATGGTTCTCAATGTGGCTGAATGGATTTACTGAAGCTGGAAGACCCACCCTGGTGGCACCAACTAATACGCTTGTAGATTACAAAAAGGGAAGACACAAGGAAGCCTGCTGCCTCCTCTCTACCCTGCTAAGGACTGTTTTCCCCTGCCATTCCCATCTGCCATGCCACCCGTCTTGGAGCCAGCTGACTATGAAGTAAAAACCCTATAAACTGTGAGCCAAAATCTTTTCTCCAACTTGTATGTGTTGGGTATTGTGTCTCAGCAATGAGAAAGTAATTAAGACAGACGGTGTCCAATGCCTAAATCACACCTGGCTTTCACAGAGAGGGTCTCTGCTGGGCTGTGCCTTCTGTTTTAAAGCCCTGCCTTGTCCTGCTTCCACACCCTCCCTATACCACCAAAGGTCTTCCTCAGGCATTCCTGGCCCTCCAGCTCCTTACAGCCCCACAATCCAAATGCCCCAGGGAAGAATCTGAAGCCGGCCTGAGAAGGAGAGGGAGGGAAGGAGCAGGGATGTCTAAGGTGACAGGGCTCCTAGGGATGGCACTCCCAAGTGGCAAGGCTCACCAATCCTGCTTTGAGACTGGAGAACGGCTCGATCTTAAGTACCTGGAACCTGGGCAGGTCCTGAACAGACCTGGGGACCTACCTCGTTGTAGTCCAGAGCAGAGTCGTTGCACAGGGCACAGATGGTCGCCAGCTCCACCAGCCCATCGAACTGCCCGCAGCGCACAGGCTGCTCCCCCTGCCGCCTGCAGAGCCAGCCAGAACTGTCAGCACTTGGTCTTGGTCCCACCCCAAGAGGTGCCCAGCCTTGGAGCCTGGTCCACAGTAGGCTGCTCCCACCATCACCCACTATCGCCCAGGACTTACACTTCGCCTTCTGGGGCATAGGTGGTACCCGAGATGGTGAATTCGTGCAATCGACAGGAGCCTGCTTCCACTTCAGCTACCACGAACATCTGGGGAGCACAGGGGTGTGCTCAGGGGNGCCAGCCCCTCCTTTCTCCTCAGGCTGCTAGTGTGAATAAACCCTGGTCCACCAGAGGGAAGTAATGAGGTCCAAGTCCAGGCTGAGCAGGCGCCATGCCCAGTACAGCTCCTGTTTAGCTATTTGCTCCACACTCCTGAGGGGTTTATGACCCATTCTTCAGTGTCTGGCAACAGCTGTTATCCTGAGGGACCTATGAGCTGAGTAGGAAGCCTGGGTTCTTGCCCACATCACCGTGTGACCCCTGGCCAAGTACCTAAGCCTTGGTTTCTCCACTTACAACAGGAGCAGAAAGTGAGCTCAGAGAGTGCAGCTGGCCCTCCTCTACCAGCCTTAAGGTAGAAAACTCACACCCTGCCCTGAGGCACAGATCCTTCCACACTGGAAATGGCTCCAGAGTGGGTCCCTGGTTCAAAGGGCCAGCTGGGTCACTGGGTCCCTATCTGTGGAAAGAGACCTCCCCTCTTGGGGCTGCCTGTTGCATTTTCAGTCAGCTCTGTTAGGGGAGACAGTTCTTGCCTTCTGCAAACAGCCTTGCTACACATCCTCAAGCCAGGGGACAGCCCAGTGGGTGCTCAGTGCTGTCACTTCCTTCCTGTTTTTTCTGTTCCCCAGGGACAGTGTTCCAGCAAGTGCAGTCCTTTAACCAGCATGTTCACCCATATTATTCTCTTACATGGTGCTTTTCAAAACTATATCCCCCTGGTACTGGAAATTAAATCCAGGGCGATTGTACCACTGAGCTACAACCTCACCCCTATTTATTGTATATTTTAAGACTGGTTTCTGGAAAAGCTACCCAAGCTGGTTGCCGCCACCAGGTTCAGTTCTAATCTTTATTTCAGTCATAGAACACTGTTGAGTCAAATCCTACCAAGCACTCTGCAGGTCAGTAAATTCTTCCAGTGTCCCCTCCCCTAAAGAGCCATAGGTGGGTTTCTATGGGGCCTTAAGATCTCAGAATACCAACCCTGGATTCCCAAGGCCCAGTAGGCAGATTGTTTGGGGCAGGGGTACCAGAAAAGCAATGGGAAACCTGGAAAGGACAGGAAATCCATGGCCTTCATCTCCCAACAGAGCTCTGTGCAAGGTTAGGAGAAGCTCTCTGTCCCAGAATCCCTAGAACATGTGAACAGTGGGTCTAGGATGTGGGCTAGATACCAGGGAATGAATAATTCCTGCCCTGGCCCCTGCCAGGTCACTGGAGCTGGCCTATCTGGTGACAAGCACAGACCGCACAGAGTCATGAGGGAGAAGGATGGAACCTAGGTCCTGACCCTGCTTGGCTCAGACACAGGGGCTGTGCATGACCTTCCCTGTGTCCTCTTCAGGTTAACTGGTACAGCTCCTCTGCCCAGGATACAGATGAGAATGAGGCCCACAGACTGTGGCCACCTGCCCAGGGACCCACAGTGGCATGCTGTCTAGCCAGACATTGTCTGCTATAGCCTGCCAGTCTGCTGTGCCACATTATACCTGGACTTGCTTTCCAGTGGGGAGATATTCAAGGTTATCTCCTCCATCTCCCACCAAAAAGGAGACAAGGAGAGGCCCAGCTGCCACGTGTCACATGGCAACTCCTGCAGGGCCCCAAGCTGCTGCAGCCACTCACCCTACAGACAGACATCTGGTTGGTGGTGAGCGTTCCCGTCTTGTCAGAGCAGATGACAGAAGTGCAGCCCAGGGTCTCCACAGAGGGCAGGCTCCGCACAATGGCGTTCTTGCGTGCCATGCGCCGTGTGCCCAGTGCCAGGCACGTAGTGATGACCGCTGGGAGGCCCTCAGGAATAGCAGCCACTGCCAGGGCCACCGCAATCTTAAAGTAGTAGATGGCACCTCGGAGCCAGGAGCCCCCATGGGCTGGGTCAGCAAAGTGGCCAATATTGATGACCCACACAGCCACGCAGATCACGGAGATGGCATGGGACAGCTGGCGCCCAAACTCATCCATCTTGCGCTGTAGCGGCGTCCGCTCAGGCTCCACAGCTGCCATCTGGCTCCGGATCTTGCCAAGCTCTGTGTGCAGACCTGTGGCCACTGCCACACCCACTGCGTTGCCAGATGCAATATTGGTGCCCTGGCCAAGGGAGGACAAGGGAAAGGCTGCTCAGGGCCCAGAACCCTAATTCCATCCGGACTGAGTGGGGCTCTCATCCTCCTACCCAGCTTTCTCTTCCTTCATGCCACTAGCACTTCTGGAGTACTGGGTCAATGCCATCCTCCCGTGGTATGAGCTCCAGGAGGGCAGGACTTGGTCTCATTGCTGTAGCTCCGGGCCCAGCATTCAACCAGATGGGTTCACAGAAGAGGTGACAAGAAGCTGCCACTTCTCTACCCTGAATAACACGATTGGCCCAGTATGCAGGCCATTCAGCCAACACAGTGACT
>NDGN011430204.1:0-20744 GCA_002564285.1 Tympanoctomys barrerae | reverse complement strand
TGGCCTGCCATGCTAGCCCCACCCCCAGAGCATGCTGAGACAGCTATTGAGACTGGATGTGGTGGCATGCACCTGTAATCCTAGCACTGGGGAGGCTGAAAACAGGAGAATCACTATGAGTCCAATCTACGTAGTTAGACCCTGTAGACCCTGTACTAAATACATAAGAAAAAAAAAAGGATACAATTCTTGTACCATAAAAATCACCCAATGAAAATTGACAACTAGGCTTTGGTATTTTCACTGAATTATGCAATCACCATGATGTTCTAATTTTACATTTTTCTTACTTAAAAAGAAACTCTTGACACTTGACAGTTATTTCCAATTCCGTTCCCCCTTTCTCTAGTTCTAGTAATAAGCTACCTATTTTGTTTCTCAGTAGAGTTGCCTGTTCTGGGAACTTCACATAAATGGAATCATAGAGTATCTCATGGGCAGTGGCTGACTTCTTCGGGCGTGTACTCTGTTCCCCCCTGACCTCCACACTGGGGATTGAAGTCAGGAACTTGCTCTTGCCAGGCAGGTGTTTATGCTACTGAGTTATGCCAGGAGCCCAGCTTCTTTTATTTAATACTGTGTTTCCAAGGTCCACATACTGACACATACTTCATCACTTCAATTCTTTTAATTGTCAAATAATATTTGATCATATGGCTATGCCAAGTTTTGTTCATTTGTTCATCAGTCAATCTATTGTTGAGTTGTTTTCTGTTATTGGATATTTATGTTAATGTCTTTTAAACAGTTATGTACAAATTTTTTGCCTGAACTGTAGTTTTTGTTTCTCTTGGGCACATACCTAGGAATACAATTGCTACAATTTGCATTCTGAGTGACTGCTAAAGGGTTTTCCAAAATGGCTGTACTGTTGTCGATTTCCACCAGCCATGTACCTGGGCTCTGGTTTCTCCTCATTCTTGCTAACATTTGCTGTCTGTTTTTGACGATCAGTCTTCCTAGTTGATAAGAACTGTTATTACATCATGATTTGATTTCCATTTTCTGGTGCATTTGTGTTTTCAATTTGGAAACTCACTGAATAAATTCTTTACATTATCTATAGAGTACATTTCTCTGGCTTTTTTAGTCTTGTTAATTGGGTCTGAGAGCTCTTCAGCAGTGTATTAACACAAAACTTCATAGATAGTGCATAATTAAGGAAGACAAAGCATTTTATCATCTCTTAGTTCCTGCATGTGTAACAGAATGATTTGCACTGGTCTCAGGTCGGTGGCTCAGCTCTTGAGATTGACTGGTTTTTGGCTGAGTTCACTCAACCTTGACAAAACAACTCAGCTCTCTTCTTCACCTCATGCTCTTCTTCATTCAAAGCCAGGCAAGGTTTTTCCAGAGATGGCTTTAGTAGTGCATGTGGAGGTGGCAGTGTGGTAACAGTTCTGCTTCAGAAACCGAAGCATGTGTGTCATTGCCTAAGGCAAAACTCACAACCAGTGAGACCCAAGAGGCAAGGCATACATTTCTTGGTGTGAAGAGTACTAGTTCTGTGACCAAAGGCACAGATACCAGGCGCAGTGAAGCCCTGACTTGTTTGTGCTATCAGTCCACTTCAGTCCAGCATTCAGCCACACTTTATCATTCAAAAACAAAATGAACGAAACTGGTAGGTGGGTGACCTTTGCTTTTCTGATGTCCCTCACTTGGCTACTCTAGCTTTCAGCTTTGCCTGAATGAAAAACAAATCCATTAGCTACTCTCTAGGCACTCTCTTGAAAACAGATTTCTTTTTTTCAGAGAAGAAAGATACATGACAAATGAACACCGGATTGTGTGAAAACTTTTCTAGTGCCATAAAGAGAACTCAGGACAAACTTAGATCAAACAACAGCAGGTACTCGGAAAGGCCCTGGAAAGTGTTTAAACTTGGGATATGTGACATTTTTAAAGTATTTATAAATGTCACATCATTTGTTTTAGGAAAAGCTAATAGAATGTCTTGCACACATTTCAGATTCAAAAAAGCATTTGCTTCTGTGCTGCGTTTCTACGGAACAGGCAACTGTGGAAGCAGACGTACCATGGGTCAATATCAGGGAAGGATGCTCTGCAAAGACACAGGATTCACAGTCCATTAGGCTCCTGGTCTTCCCTGATGTAGATCCTCTGATGTATTACTATTATATCCTATTTTTGTTGACTCAGTTACTATGTCAGCAAAACCTTTTGGCTTGTGGCCCAGCCTTGAGCTGTCTTTGGAGGATATGTTTCTCCCTTTTCCACCATGACAGTAATGAGCAACTGGCATTAGTTTGATTTGCATAATTGTGTGCTTCCAACTTAGAGTCTGTGTCAGTAGGAGACAACTTATTGTGATGATACCCACAGCATATTATCTGTTTTGTGCTATCAGCATTTATTTATGTAAATTCCATCATTACAAGGGGTCATTTTCCAACCTTCTACCATAAAATCACATTCTCTGCCAATAAGCAGGAAGAAAACACCATAGGAGAGGTGCTGGGCATATTTTGTCATTCGAGGCTATCGGTCAAGAGTGTTTCCGATGGCTGCTTGCTTGTTTGCTTTTCTAGGTGAGTTTACTTCATGGACTGGCTGGCAAGATGACAATCTGATAGCCTGTCAGTCAGATTTAAAAGTAATGCCATCAAGCACCCTGTCCCCTTGCTCTTGTACAAATACATATACACACACCACGAATGGAGCTCAGCTTATCTAAGATTTTTCTTGAAGACTAATTATGGTTTGAAAAAGTATATTGTGCTCCCTAAATGATAAATGTTTTCTTTGACAAGAAGCAGACTTCTGTAATTTAGTCACACAAGCGCTGAAACGATAGAAAAACGAACTAGGATATTCCACTTCAAAAGTACCTGAAAATGCAGAGAGGGACTATGTACTTAGAACAAACTTCCCAGTTCTATTTGGAGAAATATAGTTCAGGTTGACTGTGTATCTATCATGTCATTAGAGGCAGATGAGCCAGTTAAGCACAGTGTAAGTGGAGCTATAATTTATGCATTTCTTTGATTGTTATCACTAGTTAAGCACAAAGGGATGTCAGCATTTAACCCTACTTCAAGACATGACAATGTAGAAAAAAAGGAAAAGAAAGAAAAAGACCTAGCAGCCAACCACTTAAATCTAGTTGACACATGTCAAAAGGAGCTCTTACTAAGAGAAGGCTAATTAGGATATTACCCTGTGGTGAGCACGTAATTTTCAGCCTCCCCTGTAGTATTGTTTTAGCTGGCCTGAGAAAAGAGAGGTGGGAGAAAAATAAAAATAGAAAAAGAAAAATGAAATGAAAAAGTAACAAGAAACTACATTTTACAGTTCAGCAAACTGACGTTTAAAAACTGGCAATTTTTAAGAATTGTCTTTGCAGAGGCTCTTAATGGAAACCTCACTGACCACCCAGCTCAGAGGAGACTCGGGAATGATCTTTATTGGACAGACATAAAAGCCATATTTGGGCAAGTTTCTATGGAAAAACAAAACAAGACAAAATATGGACTTCCCCAGCCTTAGTGACAAATGGAAATACAACAGAAAAGTGTTCCTTCAACTCAAAACTTTTTATAGTATAATCCATTGAAAGAGTATCTTGTTAAGTGTGTACTTTTCTTCATTTTATTCCATTTAGTTTTCGACACTTTGGCGTGGAAGGTGGCACTGATTCAAGGTTCGCAGTACACACAATAGCGCAAGACAATCTTGCCTCCGAGCCCCTCACACATTTTTGTTTCCCATTATCTTCTTCAAAGTCCTTTTCAATAACCGTATCATTTTGTTTGTGTTTTATAAAAGAAATGTCTTTACATCAAATGCATGGAATTTGCTTCTACTTTTACTTCTATTTAGACCAATTAGTGGCAAATAAAACTGGGGCAGGCATCCATGGTCACAAGAAAGACACTGTGAGATTCTGTACAAAGCATGCGATTAGGGGTTATTAGGCGAGATTTAATTCCCAGCCATTTTCTACTCTCTATGTAACATAGGCCAGACTTTCAATAAGTTAAGGCCTCAGTTTCTTCATTTTAAAAATGCAATCAAGAATTATAAGAATCCTGGTAAGGCGATCTTTGAAAGAGCACCATGATTTCTGTTACCATAACCTTACCTGTTTGCATCCCAAAGAGAGCTAGAAATGTCACATGCAGTCAGGTTCTCACAGGGAGAGAGGGAAGAGCTCAAAGAACATGAAGCCAGGCCACCAGGGCACACATTCCCGTAGGACATCTTCTCACAAAGACTTCAAATGAGTGACTGAGGGGAAAGGAATGGCCATGGAGGAAAAGCTGGGAAAAGCAAAGGTCTGGCCACTGCTTCATGTTCAGTAGGGGAGTTACACCACACGCGCATGTCAAAGAGAAAAAGCAGGATTTCTGAAGAGCCCACTGTGTATTGAGAGGAGTGGAAGGTTGAAAGTCAATGTGAAATGTTACCTAAAAGCCAGAAGGGCAGAACAGCAACGCTGGAAAGAATAGCAGCCCCCAAATGGGGTGGAGGAGGGGAGAGACAACTGAAGGCTTCAGCTTAAGAAATGGAGGGAGACCATGGGAGGCACGAAGAAGCCAGAGCTGAAGGAAATGACAGTAGCAGTCAGAAGGAAGTTAATATGCTTGGCCACAGGGACTGACAGAGGCATCTGGAAAGAATGAAAGGAAGAATTTATTTTTCTTGAGACATTTTCTTTGAAAACAACTCTCCAGTGAAACAAAAACCATAATAACAATATCCTCAAAGTTTCACTTTGTGTGTTGTAAAAAGTGATCTAAGAAACAAACATAAAAATTCGGGCTTTGTTCATTAAGTGGAATTATGAGTTGCCAAACAATCCTTTGTGGCTTTTCTGATTTCATGAGGTCTAATGTCACTTAGCAGAAGCCTGGGGCATAAGAAGGGAGTTTAATGAATACTTTTTCTGTATTCCCTATAGCCAACCTTTACTCAGCTCACCCCCTTTTGGACAAAAGGAAACAGAATGCAAGGAATGAACAAAAGACTCAAGGATGTCTCTTCTTGGCTAATGACAAAGAAAAAAACCCATGCTGATCATTGATAATATGCAATGTGCTCATATCAAAGATAACATAATCAGAGGAGAGAGGGTTACAAACTACCCAATTGACTCAGCAGGTATCACCAAAATATTTGCAGGTTGCTTGGTAACCCAATTAAAAGTCTCTATTTAAATCTCAGATCATTAGTGACTGAAAATCACTATCATTTGATGGCTCATCTCAGTCCAGTTCTTAGGGGAGATTTTCCTACATCAAAAAACCACCAACATATTTGGCACTAATTGGCTCCCTTGGTGGCAATCTCAGCCTATAGGCCAAGAATTGAGTGGACCTGGGAGGATAAACTATTCCCCAGCTTGAGAGTTGGTGCATCTCAACAAAGGCTGAAGGACATTGGTGGGTTAAGATGAGATTTTTACACAGATATTACCTGTCTTTCAGCAAATTGAGATGTTCTATTTTTAAGAATATTATATTGGCGGCATTTTGTTTTTGAAAATAAGGCCTATTTCATACTTCCTTATTAAACCACACCTCTTTTTCCTTCCCCTTGTCACCTTGCAGATCCTCTTCTAAGTTTATAATGATTAACAGAAGTAATGTTAGATTTATAATTTTAAAATTAGATTCTGAATTAAAGGCACTGATTTGACATGAAAAACAGGTTTAGAGTAAAAGGGAAATTGTTTCTTTACCACAACTAAGTGAGCAACAATCTTGTTCCATTTCTGCACACTGTAAGAACTTCTGTAGAGATGGACAGATTTCCACAGTAGTCACATAAATACAAAGGCACCTTAGCACTAGTTCAGGACTTTTCTGCTAGAAATTGGTCTAAGGTTAAACTTTGATGCTAATGGATTTTCCATGTAATACGGTAAGTGAAAGTGGTCAACAAATTGAGAATCATCAGTGAAGAGACAAATATACAGAGAACATATAATTAGATAATTCTAAATTTACTGCTAGAAATGATACTGTAACTAATTAGAGTTGACATTGGAACTAAACAAATTAGACATCTGACAAATTGACATTAGATGACAGAACACCACTTACTACAAAATAAAGTCATTGTATTTATTGTATGATATTTTATATACACACAACCTAATGGAGACCACAGATATTAAAACAAAGGTATGAAAAATAAAAACCAATAGAAAAAGAGTAGACTAAGTCATAAAGCCTGAGCTCCAGTGTTTATCCCCAGAGTCTCTTTGTTTCTAGAATTCTGTACCTTTAAGGCTAGAATTAAGGATATCTCTTAAACTCTGGAGTTGTAAGATTCATCCAGAAAAGATTTTTTATAATTGTTTTTCCATTGATGTCTATTTCAAGTTTACTATGGATATGAAGAGTCAGTTATATTTTACCTTTAAGATTTTAATAGAAATTCCAAAATGGTAAAACCTGCTGAATTTATGGGACTGCAGCTTTTTCTATAATGAATCTCTGAGGATCTATATGAGATACATTTCATCATGCAAGGATAGTTTCAAGTTTCATTTGGTTACCATATCATGTAAGAAGGAGGTAGATTGCTTGAGTAGTATTCAAAGAAATACTGGAAAATACCTGTAATAGTTTCATAATTATGAAATTCTCAACACAGAAGTCAAGACAGCAATACAGTAGCAGTGCCTGGGTTGGTACAATTGGTAACTACCATCCAACAATTTACAAAGCAGAAAGGTTGAGTTATTTTTTCCTGAATTACTTACTAAGAGTAACAGATTTTACTAATTTAGTATTTTCCAGCTTGATGACTTACAGTTTTTCTTGAATTTTGGAGTAGTTGATCACTACTTATTTTGCACAGGTAAGCTTTCATTCAATTACTTATACCTTGAGGCAGCAAGATTCTGAGCACAGTTCTCTCTCTTGATTCTATGTGAATACACAAAGTCCAGCTGAGTTCTGGAAGCTTCCACACAGACATTGCTCACTTTCTATGGCTTCTGTGTGCATGCTCAACTCATATTCAAGAAGGTGGTCCAGTTCTAGGAAAGCACCAGAATGTGTCTGACAGCATGGAAAAGACTGTAATGATTATCTCAAGCTACTCCGTGATGCCTGAATTCCCCATAAATCACAGCAGTTTACTCAGTAAAGTTTATAAAACACAAATCCCAAGAGTATCTAAATGGAAAAAAAATTACTGTTCAATGAATTTAGAAAAGTTTCATACTATCCTGTTCCATAAGAGAATCACAAAACCAGAATAAAACAGAAATCCTACAGTGGGAGGAATGCACTGTTTATATTGTCAATCTAGAATTTCTTTCTTTCTTTTTTAATTTATTTTTAAAATTTTTTTATTTTTGGTGGGACCAGTGATTGAACTCAGGCCTGTGAGCTTGCTAGTCAAGTGCTTATTGTACCAAGCTATCTCCCTGGCCTCTCAATCTAGAATTCCTATGCAAATTTGATCATAAAACTGTTTTCTGCCTCTAATTTCTATTTATTTGTATTTCAAAGCACAGATTCTTTAATGAAATGGCTAAGAACTTTTACTATGAATACTCAGGTATTCTGCGGAAGTGTTTTAAGGCAGTTCCTCCATGAGCTCAAGTGAAATGCTTTGCTGTTGTCTTCACCCATTTATTGCTACTGTGCCCGTTAAAGTACACAGAGAATACTGTCCTTGGGACAATACTACAAATGTTTTAAAACCAAATGAGAGCCAGTTCCTCCCCCATGATTCAGTTTCTCTCCCAGGACTCCTCTTCTGCACAGGAAACAGCCTCAGACATTTAGAAATTCATTTTGTACAGTTTTAAGAGTCTCTATTTCTCAATATCCTCAGTTTTGCTCCTGTCTCTCTTAAAGGCAGCATTACAGAAATATATAGTCCCCCCTAAAGTTACAGTAGAATAGTGCATAGATTTCCTTTCTCTCGTTAACAGATTTATCATGGCATCAGTGGTTATTTGATCTGCTTTTGCTGAAGGAGACTTTGATGGGTATCTGCCATGGTTGGCAGAATTCTAAGAAGGTCCCTAAGATTTTCTGGCCCCTATGTTCATTTTGGCATAGTCCCCACAACTATGAATATGACGAATTGCACTCCTGTGGGTAGGGAAAGTTGACCTGAAGATAGGGTGGGTCTCATATAACCAAGTAAACTCTTTAAAATAAAATTATCTGCCTGCTCACAGACAACTAAATCAGACTCAAGGAAGGAGAGAGACTCAAAGTGCCTTTTGGATCTGAAGATGGAGAAGGCCCCAAAGCATTATCTAGGGGTGACTTTTGAAGTCAAGTAACCATTATCTGACAGCCAGCAAGACGACAGGGACTTCTGTCCTCGTATCACCAAGAGCTGGATTTGGTCCAAGCTGAGTAAGCTTGGAAGAAGAGTCCTCCTCACTGTGTCCAAATCAGACTTCAATTGTCTAACACTTTGATTTTTGGCATTGCAAGACCCTAACCAGAGAACTGAGAAGAAATGTATGAGATTTTTCTCTGCATCTAAATAAATGGGAGAGACGCTACTCACAATAATTAATTACACAATCATAGAAAACTAATAATTCCATATGACCACATTTCACCATCTTCACTATATTTTATTTTTATGCGTACTTAGTGATGTAATGGACTTTCTATTTTCACAGGTTGAGCAGCTTTAAGTATTCCACATAATCGTGTGTGTGTGTGTGTGTGTGTGTGTGTGTGTGTGTGTATGTGGTACCGGGGATCGAAGTTGGGACCTTGCACTTGCCAGGCAGGCGCTTATGCCACTGAACTATATCCCTGCCCCCCAGCACATAAATAAATGTTACTTTAATGTCTTCCCTTCTTTGGTTCCAATAAGATGCTGCCAGTTTGTATCCAGTCTCTGATTCACAGATTTCTCCACAAATTTATATTTCATGGACATCTGGATCTGTCTCTGTGCTTTCTGTGGACATTTTATTTTAAGATATGCCCTTCCAATTCTGGAGTTGAAGTTTCAACACATGACTTAACTGAATATTCATAATACCTATTTAGCTTTTCTCCTAAGTTTGTAAGTATATGCCATTAAGTACTCAAACCCTAAGTTAAAATACAAACTGATTTCAACAATTGTTATGTTTATTTTTCTCATTTTATTTTTATTAATAATTATCAGATGTCTTCTCTTTTATTACCTTTTTGCTCCATATTGTTTGTCCTTTACGATAAAAGGTATTTAAAATATCTTCTGTAGATATACAGCTACTTTCTCTTAGTTCACTAAAAAGAAAGGTTTGTACTAAAATTGTTGAGACAAGATATCATTTCTACATTTTGTCCTCTGAATTACTATGAAGACAACAATATGCAATGTATTATTATTACAACTGTCCTACTAACCTGTTCTGAAACTCTGTCATTGTTATTTTATCTTTTTTTCTCAATAAAATGAATTTTACAAAAATTAATAAAATGTCCAGGGTCAACCAGATATCTCAGAGGATTGAAGCACCTATTTAGGTATACTCAGGGACCAGGGATTCTGTCTCCAACCTGCTGTGTGTGTCAGCTTCACCCCTGGGGCTCATTGAGACTGCCATTGAGACTGGATGTGGTGGCACTTGCCTGTAATCCCAGGACTTGGGAGGCTGAAAAACAGGAAGGATCACTACAAGTCCAATCTGTGTAACGAGACCCTGTAGACCCTCTACTAAAATACATAAAAAGTCTTCTGCTTCTTTGCTTATATTTTATTTTCAGTTTAGATATCTCTTGCAGTATTTACTCTCTAGTCAACTGTCTTAATGGTTCCTTTCAATATTGTCAGCCAAGTTTCAAGATACTTGTTTCTGTTCAATGGTATCCTGGACATTACATAGCTCTTCTCTGCTCATAACCTCATTTCTCTTCCAAAATCATAGCTTTACCATGTGTGAAAAGGTGAAGCTTTCTTTGGGACACCCTCTCAGGACTATTTCTATGAAGATGCTTGGTATTCATCATCTATTGGTTTTCCTTACTCTGCATGAATAGGCAGTTAATGATCATAGATAATCTTCTCAGCCTCTAATACCAATTAGATTTCATCTTTTTCTTCAGAAAGAAGCAAGCAAACATCTGAATGGTGAAGACTTTACCTTAAGCTCCTTTATTTCTCCAAACACCAGATACTCTAGATACTTCTCTGTCTCTCTGTATCTGTCTCTGTCTCTGTCTCTGTCTCTCTGTGTCTCTGTCTCTCTCTGTCTCTGTCTCTCTCTGTCTCTGTCTCTCTGTCTCTGTCTCTCTCTGTCTCTGTCTCTCTCTGTCTCTGTCTCTCTCTGTCTCTGTCTCTCTGTCTCTGTCTCTCTCTCTCTGTCTCTCTCTGTCTGTCTGTCTTTCTCTCTCTGTCTCTCTCTCTCTCTCTCTCTCTCTCTCTGTTCTTTCTTTTCTGGCTCCTTTGTTGAGTCTTCCTCCTCTGTTGATCCTACCTAACCATAATTCAATATGGCTCAGGTCGGCTGGAATGTAAACTTGCGTGTGAAGTGAAGGACACTGTCGGATACTTTGGCTCTCCTGTGCATGACTGGCTAGCTAACTACAATCCTCAGTAAGGTGCCCTTCAACTACTTTGTACTTTTAATGGCGGAACCCTGAAATGTGATTCCAGCTACCTGACTTGAAAGAGATTTATGGTCTACTACACTAAATATCAAATATTACCATGTAATACTATTGTCTTAAAGTACCATACGATTCCTAGAAGTGGATAGGAGTGTCTGATTCTGTAGCTAATGAATTTTAGAAAAAAATCCCAAATATTTGGGAATTTTAAAAAATTCCCATGTTTTTATGTTCCAAATACTTCAAATACCTCTATTCACCCTTGTTATATTCCAATATATCTGTCTCATATCACTACTATTTTTAGCTATTTTATTTGATTATTTTTTAATGTATCTGGTACAAATCTACAGTGCCTCACTGTGTAGACTCATAGTGATCCTCCTGCTTTCAGCCTCCCAAATTCTGGGATTATAGGAGCGTGCCACCATGCTCAGTTGCAATTGCAGTCTCAGCAAGCCCTGGGAGTGGGGCAGCCAGGGATTGAATCCTGGCCACTGAGCTCTGCCTAAGCAGGCGCTTTAGTCCGCTGAACTATCTGGCCAGCCCTTTATCACTACTATTTGCTTTAATTATTTTTTGTTTTGTTCCTGAAAATATGTGTGTGTGTGTGTGTGTGTGTGTGTGTGTTGCAAGCACATGTATGTATGAGAGTGATTTTCTTAGGTAGTAATGTATTCCCAAATATTTTTCTATATTTTCTAGTTTGGGCATCTGTTCTGAAATTCATAATTATTTTGTCTTCATATTAACAAGTAAATAATGCAGATACCCTGGTTTTTTATTTTAAAATCTCAATTCACATTTATCTAATTTGTTCAACATTTGCTAATATTTGCCATCTGTGTTCTCTTTCAACTTCAATTCTAAATCACGAAATCTGAAAATATTTCTTTGCACAAAATTGGTAACCCACCTGCAAAAATATCCTGTTTTCAATAGCAACAAATGAAAATTATTTGTATCTACATATAGGGTATTTTAGTCTTCTGTCATTTTTATTTTTCTTTATGTTCCTTAACAATATTCTGTGTGTCTTAAATCTTTTCTTGTGAATGTGTCTGTGCTGGAGATTAAATCCATGTCCTTTGAACTGACTTATATTTTGACCATTTTAAAAACCTTTTTATTTTGAGATATGGTCTCAATTATTAAATTGCCTCAACTGGGCTTGAGATACTAATTCTCTTGTTTTAGCATCCCAGAATGCTGGGATTATAAGGGTACACCACAACGTCCAGCTTGCATACTTAAATTTTAATGCAGAATAGTGACAAAATAAATATGAATTAAGATATAAAATCCTCTAGCAAGAAGAAATTTTTCTGTGTGCATGTCTATTATATATACTGTATACTCTATTTGTAAGCATATATATGTATATATATACATATTATTGAAAATTTTTATGTTGGAGATGAAAAACAATATTTTCCTTCAGCATTGGAACACATTATTCTTTCCTTGGTAGAGTTTCAGATAAAGTTGTTGACATGAATTTAGGTGTAATATTGTACTGAAATAAATATCTCTACATGACAAAAATGAGTTCTACTCAGTGATGGACAATGAATAAATTGAAACCCAAGTAATATGTTTTATCTCTTGCCTGATGTTGTATTCATGTTCCATTCCTGAAATGGTGAGGAGAATATTCTGTAACTATTAATTGTTCTGTAATCATCAAATTGTTCTTTCTTATAATGATTAGATTGTTTTTCTTTCCTTTTTTTCAAAGGCAGTTGAATTTATTAAATTTTTAGCATGAATCAAGTGGCTGCTGTGTTCTAAATCATGAATTGGTGAGATAGTTATTTTTTACTTGACTAACCTTAGGATAATTACACGAAGTCAAATAGTCTCTTTTACTTACTCTTAGAATTCAATATTATTTTTATTTTCTTTTGCTATATTTGAAAATGAGGAAAGCAGAGAGAAAAAGGATAAACAGTTGAGCTTTACAGAGCATATATTCAGTGTCTCTAAGTCTTCACATATTGTATAATCATATTCTTTAAAAAATATATATAAATGCATCATTTCACCATTGTCATGCATAAGAGTATAGAATCAGGGCAAAAACTTTTTCTTTTTTTTTTTTTTGTGGTACTGGGGATTGAACTCAGGACCTTGTACTTGCCAGGCAAGTGCTTATTCTATTGAGCTACCTCCCTGGCCCAAGAACATTTGCCCAAGACAAGTGTAAAGATGAAACAGTGTGAAGAAATGCTGCCCCAAAGAGGAGCAGAATAGTGAGACTCAGAGTCCAAGGTTAGCCGCAGAAAGCAGCTCATTCTGCCAGCTGCTCTTGTTTCTGATATGAGGTAAAGGCTTGTAGGCAGGCTGAGGTTTCCTAAGTCACATTAACAGGCACCGCAATCTATAGGTCCCTGCTTTACCGCATTTGCAGCACCCAGAAAATTGACTGCTTGCAATTCTGATTAATTTATGTTCTGTTTACTAAGAGGGCTCGTGTTTTGAGAATGCTTTGAACTGCAAGCCAAATGACTTTTTAAAAAGTTGCTTGAAGTAAGATGTTGTTGATATAAACAAAACAGAAGCACCTCAAAACGTTGGACACTGAAAGCAAAACTTAAATTCCTAAATTTACACATGCAATGTTATTCTGTAAACTTTGGTGAAACACATTTTATTGTTTATACCTTTGATTGCCTCAAATTAACATAAACAAAATTGTGTCCTCCAGCACTTATCATATGTGTGTATTTGCATATGCTTTTCTGCACCTCCTGTATCCCCTTGAAGATGTCATGGGAGGGTATTTTCTTTTAAAAAAATCAATATTTCTGGGTGTTTTTCCTATAAAAATTAGTATTATATTTGGCCAAGAATTGAAGTTGTACATGAATATGTAATGGCAATGACTTTATGCAAATTTATGAATGCTAGTTTTTAAACTATAGGAAGTCTGGCAGTTTGATGACATTAAAAGTAAACTTTCTACTCTCCTTCAATATGCTTCAGCTTGTGTGGAAACAAAAATTCATTGGAACTAGGGGAAGTGAAATTAAATTCCAGTCTATAGATCAACTTCCTAATGTCACAACTTAATTTAAAAATTGTGCATGAGATAAAACTCTCTCTTTTGATTGCCCCAATATATTTAGTTTAATCACGATCATCACTGGAGACAAATTGAAAAATTGTTCACTGTCTCCAAGACAAACCCCAAATAAGAAACTTGATATTCTGCATAAACTCTATCTCTGAAATACGCTTTTGAAAAGGCATGGTATAATTATATGTAGCATTATAGAGATTCTTGTGTTTATAAATATTTTCAAAAGGCTTTGAAATTGTTTGTAAATCCCAAGTTTATAAATGACTTATGAAATCCACAAATTTGCTAAATATGTTTCTGCATTTTTGTATTATGCTCTGTGATTTTTCTTCTGTTTCGTGTAAGTCAAAGAAAATGATATACAATAGGGCTAGATGGGACTAAAATTTCCAAACAAAAGAAGCATCTGTTTTTCTAATTTAGTTCTTGAATTTATGTTGGTTTTCACAATTGGCTGCACTACAAACAATGTAGTTCAAATGACAATGACATTGATTACAATTCTACTTTGCACTAAGAGTGCCTTTTGTCCAAGATTGCCGACTCCCTCCACTCACAATTAAGGCTTTCAGCACCTCTGTACCTTGGGTATTATTTTAGCCAACATGAGGCAGATTGAACTATAACTTTGCAGAAGACTGACACAGTTTTCATGAAGTCAGAAATGCCCAGAATTTTAAAGTCATGGGGTTGCAATAGCTTATCTTTTGATGTATAGTTTTTAAATTTTAGAGTGAGCTACTTACTTATGAGTATGATTTCTCTGTTATCTTCATTTTTCCAGTACCTTTGAAATTATTCCATTCTCAGGGACCATTGGGCTGATGAGCTTTGATTTACCATTAATTGTTGCTTTTTGTTTATATGCAGGATGTTCCTGCTTCCTCCCTTGCCAGAAGAAGAGACTCTCTGGGGACAAAGATTCTTCACAATGTCATACTGCTAAGGTCACTGATTCCAGAACTTTCCATCCACTGCCCTAACACATCAAGTGTAAAGCCTAATGCAAACCATTTATTTCACCTAACTCTAACATCAATGTAGGTTTATCAGTTGTAGCAAACTCACCACTTTGAATTGTATTTAGAGATTTATGTTTGTGACTGGATTTCTTAAAAATCTGTTTATGTTTACACGGTGCCCAAAACTAATACAACTCCCTTGAAGACAGGTAGAAATGTGCATCCCTTGGATCTTCATTCATTCTTTGCTCATTCTGGGAGCATTTATGGAGTACGTCGTTGTGGAAGTCAGTATGAAAATGCTGCCTCATAGACACAAATGACTATATTTTCTTTGTTAATACAGCCACTGTTTGAATAAGGTAAGGACTCAGGAAAATCCACTAGAAATAAAATTGACCAATATGCTGTACTGAATTGTTTTCCTAATGTTATTTGCAACTATAACATTAGAACATTTATACTGTCAGATATCTATAGTTTCAGCATCTTAGTCATGAATAATCTTATTTTGCATTTTCTATGAGCAAAAATTTTATTTTTCTATAAACTAAAAAGGGAAGCTCTGAATCATCTCCCAAGTTTTCTGCTTTTGCTGTGATACAGTCAATGACTTTACTGATGTTTAGTTTATATTAAAATATTTTGTCTTATAAGCAAGATAAACCTCATTCTTTACATGACATGAACAGGTTGTTATAATAAGGTAATGCACAGGGATCATTTCTCAAAATTGAAACCAGACTAGGTTTTAATGTCTGCTTTATCGAATGATATTTTATAGTAAAGAAAAATTTTCAGCTGAAATGTTTCATTGCTCTCCCACTGCAGGTCCTGTTTCCTGATCGTGTTGTAGGCCATGCTTGACACTTGCCAGGCATATATGCTTTCCTTTAGAGTCCTTGTACTGTGACTGATGAATAACCTATTTCTGAGCTCCAAAAATCATTGGTGTGAAATTTGCTTTTGTTTCCTATGAAGTTTATAATCACGGGGAAAGACTTTGTTCTATGTAGAAGCCAGTCTTACCATTTGTAAAATGGAGTAATGAAGGGATTTTAATAAATGAATACAAAGAATACTAGGACAAGAGCCTAGTGTAAGTAAGCACTATGGAAGTGCTAACTAATGGTATTAGGAGTACTTTTTGAATAAATCAATTTGATGCTAAATGTATTGTAATACATGAATCTGGCCACATAATATCACATATCACATGAGATCAAACCCGTACTTTCTTTCTCTTCATTTAAAAAAAAAATATTTATTTATTTTGTACAGGGTCTCACTACAGAGCTCAGATTTGTAGTGATCCTCCTGACTCAGGCTTCTCAGCTCTGGGATTACAAGCATGTGCCACCATGCCAGGTTTTGTTGGCCAGAACCATGTGCCTGGAGTTTCCCAGGCTGGCATGGGATGCCAGTACTGGGGATTGAACCCAAGCCCTTTCACTTGCCAGGCAGGCTCTCAGACCACCAAGCTATCTCTCCAGCTCAGCACAACACCTACTCTCAATGATTTTTAATGCATCTTTACTATAGAAAGCCTTAAGATATGGTTTGGTGAATTGCTGTTCATAAGAGATATGTCTTCACCAGAACATCGCATCACTATAAGGCAGGCAATGTATCCTTCTTACAAATATGAAGTTGAGGATTAACAAAAGAAGGCAATGTTTCAGGGTACCTGTGAAGGAGACAAGACTCAACTTCATCTGTGCTGACTTCTACATATGAAATGTTCTCTAATAGTTGGCAATTCTAGTCAGCATCATTGAATGTAAGTGATAACTAGTTCTGGTAAAAGAGGACTAGTCAGAGCTGATTGACTGAATCAATATTTTATGCCAAATATGCCTGTAATAAATATTTTCACAGCATAGTCTTTTAGTGATTAGCTACATTTATTGAGTATTGATTGCTTTTGCACTTACCGCTAGGGACACACAAAAGAAGATACACTTCTAAAATTCGTAGTTTTTCAGAAAGGATTTTTGTTTTAGAGAATTTTTATATTCACAACAAAACTGTAATGAGGGTATAAAGATTTCCCAAATCTGCCATTGCACATAGGTAGCCTCACTAAATATCAACATCCCACACAAGAGTGGTGAGCTTGTTAGAACTGATAAACCTACATTAACATGTTTGAGTTAAGTGAAATAAATGGTTCACATTAGGCTTTACACTTGATGTTGTGTATTCTACAGGTCTAGACAATTCAATAGGTCTGGACAATAGTGTGATGTAGCCATAATTACTATACCATACAGAGTATTTTCACCACCTTAAAAATCCTGTGCTTCTCATTTTCCACTATCTTTCACCCCATCCTCAAATTCCCTAATCAATGATCTCACTACTATCTCCATAGCTATTTCTTTTTCATAGTTGGAGTCATACAGCCTGCAACATCTTCAAATTGGCTTCTTTCACTTAGAAATATGAATTTCAGTTTCTTCCATGTCTTTTGACAGTTCAACAGTTCCTTTTCTAAAAAAAATTAAGTAATATTTTATTGTCTTAACATAACTTATTTTCACACCAGACATTCTATTTTGTCCAGGAAAAACTTTCCACTCAAACAAAAACTAGCTTACTAGTCTCTTGGATTAGCATTCTATCTAAAAATTTATCACCAAACTCACAATCATCTAGATTTTCCCATGCCATCTTCTACTAGTTTTATAATATTACATTTTATATTGCTCTAAGGATGAGACTAATTTTTCTCAGTTATTGTGAAGACATAAAAGAAATATTTTCATCCTCCTTTTGTTTTGTTAATGGATATTCAGTTTTTCTAATACCATGTCTTGAAAAGAGTTTCTTTTCTCCTTTGCATTGCTTTTGATTTTTTATCAGTGATTAGATGACCACTTTTATTTGATCTGCTTCTGAGCTTTCTATCCCATTCCACTTTTTGTCCATTATTTTTCCAATATGACACATTGTCATTGTTGTCTCGTCCTAATATACCCAGAGGCTGTGTAGTGTCAGTTTTTCAACCTTCTCCTTATTGTGTTGACAATTCTAGGTGTTTGTCTTCTTCCAGTAAACATTGTATTCATATTGTTGATGTTCTCCAAATATCAAAATCTTGCTGGAATATTTATTATTATTATTATTACAATAGATCAATTTGAGAAACACTAACATCATAACAATTCTGAGTCTTCCCACTCAGATATGGGATATTTTTCCATTTATTAAGCTCTTCTTTGTAGTTCATCAAAGATTTATGGTTACCTCATATACACCTTGGATACTTTTTAGTTGTATACATAAACCGTGTTGGGGATTGTTAATGTGGATGAATTATTTTTTAAAAATGTCAAATTCAGTTTTTTATTGCTGGTATATAGTGAATCATTCAATTCTCACATATAAACTTTAGATCTTACATAACCTAGCTATTAATAGAAGAAATTGTGCTTTTTGAAGATTAAACCCAAATTCTGAAATATGTTAGGAAGTAGTATATGGCTACACTTGTAACGCTACAAAGATTTTCTTTATTGATTATTTTGGATTTCTAACCAGATAGTCTATTAATTGCAGAATTCTATTTCTCCTTTCTTGATCTGCACATATTTCTTTCTGATCTTTATCTATTGCATTGGCTGAGATTTCTTATCCTGTGCTTAAAGACAAAGTTCTTACCATTTTCTTCACCTTGGTGATGCTACTTTAGGCATGTTTTGTAGATGTAATTTTGGTACTTTACAGTTTGAAGAAACTTTCCCATATTCTTAGTTTACTGAAAGGTTTTGCTGTGAATGAATTTTGGATTTTGTCAAATCCCTTTTCTGAGTCTATGAATATGGTAAGGTGATTTTTTTTTTTACTTTTGTATTCTGGTTTATTTATTTATTTGTATTTTAGGGAAGGGTTTATAGGGTATTCAGAATCTCATTACTGGATCAGACTTGTAGTGATTCTCCTGTTTACAGCCTCCCAAGAGCTGGGATTACAGGCACAGGCCACCATGCTCAGTCTCAATTGCTGTCTCAGCACACCCAGGGGGTGGGTCCACAGGGAAGCTCAGGGATCAACCCCTGCGCCTGCTTGCAGGTGCTTTAATCTGCTGATCTATTTGGGCGGCCCTGTACTCTGTTGATGGGATGGATTATATTAAGTGTGTTTGAAACATTGAACAAAATTTTCTCACTTGGGGTAAGTCTCTTCTGCTCATGGAGTAGATTTCCTTGAATTTTATTTGCTAATGTTTTGTTTTGTATTTCTGGTCATGAGAGATCTGGTTTCTTTTACTGTAAGATCTTTGGATGGTTTTCATATTAGGATAATATCAGCCTCATAGAATGAGTTAGAAAGTTTTCCACTTATTCTACTTGGGAAGATAGAAGAGAATTAGTATAATTTCTTCCTGAAGTGTTTGGTAGAGATTCTTGAATCTATCTGAGCCATATGCCTTCTATTTTGGAGGTCTATTAATGTTTGATCTAATTTAATAATAAATATGGATTTATATAAATTGCTTAAAATTTTTGCATGTTTTGTTTGATGAGAAATTAATTTCTTCCAGGTTATTAAATATGTAAGCATGAAACTGTCCTTAGTGTTGCTTCATAATGCTATTCATATTATTGGATCTGAACTGACAGTCCCTCTTTTCTTTCCAAAATTAGTAAATTGTTCCTCATTGTTTCTTTTTTAGCCTGGCTAAAGACTTACTAATTTAGATTTTCTTTGAAGGAACTAGCTTATTTCACCTCTCTTGACTTTTCTTTGATCAGTTTCATTGATTTCTGTTCAAAATTTTACTATTTTCAAAATTAATTTGCATTGAATTCACTCTCCTTTCTGAGTTTATAAGGTGGGAACTTTGCCAATTATTTTAGCAATCTTTCTTTTGTAATGTATACATTAAATTCTGTAACATTTCACCTCTGCACTGCTGTGGCTGTACCCTACCAGTTTTAGTAAACTGTTTACACTTTTAGTTAGCTGAGAAAGTATTTCTAAACTTCTCTTCATATTTATTTCTTGAGCCATGAATTGTTTAGAAATTTGTTTCATTTCAATATATTTTGAGTATTTTTAGATTTTATTTTCTTATTGACTTCTAGTTCAAGTGCATTGTACGTAGAGAACAGAAATTGTATAATTTCTAGACTTCTTAGAAACTGAGAGGTGATCTGTCCATGGGCAGAGGTGTAAACAATGACATAGAAAGGGAATTGAGCTGCGAAGGTGCCATATGTATCTCTTATGCACACAAAAATATGCTAATAAAAAAGAGGGTGATTAAAATTTATTAAGATGCATTTTATGGGACAGAATGTGATCTTTTCTGATGAATTTTCTATGTGTTTTTGAAAAGAACGTATATTGATTTTATTGTTTTTTAAAGTAGAATTATCAAAGAAATTGGTCAACTCTTATTATTACTGGGGCAACATGAACTGCCAGACCTACAGAACACAGAGTACTCTCCAGTTTGCAAGAAGGGCCACTGGCTGGGTAACTATTGAAAAATCTGTATGAGCATCTATTAAAAGTTTAATAAGCTTTTTCCTTATATTGGCAGTTAACACGAATTCTCTCAGGCTGATGGGGGGGGAAGACCTATGACCTCATCAATCTGAAACTTTTTTTTTTTTTTTTACTCCATCATGAACACTTTTTCTTTTTTTCCCTCTAGCAGCTTTGGACATTTTTTGCTTGAAATGTTCCTTTTCTCTGTCTGGATCCAGGGAGACAGAGTGGTCATCACCCATGGTTCCCTCATGGCAGTTTGAGTTACTTCTTCAGAGGAGGGAAGATAGGAAGCTAAATTAGATTAAAATATTATAGGCAGTTGGACAGGGCTAGACACTCAGACAATATGGAAGACAAGGTGACTTTGCAACTTTAGAAGAGACAGACACTCTCCCTCTGTGGGCCAGACCTCAAGACAGAGAGTAAACAAATGCAGCCACATACTTCCCTAGGAATGGGCAGGGATTGATAGTCTAAATAAGTATGAATCACCTTGAAAGAGCCCAAATAAGTCACCAACCCAATGCCCAACAGGAAGAGACCCTGTCCTGTATTCCTGCCCACTTGCTACTTGACTTGCTTCCCCATTTGATTCTGATTTAATCAATTTTACCTGAGCAATGGTGCTTGTAATCTCATTGG
>NDGN011430198.1:0-19784 GCA_002564285.1 Tympanoctomys barrerae | reverse complement strand
AGCAGGGTCTAAATAGCCGTGTAGCAGAAGTAGTTGGGTGGGACTAGTTGCAGATTGGTAGCAAAGGTCAGGGACCACAGGAAGATGCCGAGGCAAGCAGGGATTGGTGCTTCAGCGTTTCTTGCCCAAATAAGGGAAAGTGTAAGAGGAGCATTCCATCGCCCCCCACAAATAACCACAGGAAGCTCTGAGTTCCTTTAGAAGAAGTTAATTTGCATTGAACTCATCTGACTCTAGCCACCAAGTTGAAATTGGTGTCTCTTTATAGCACCATTACTGTATTAAGATATAACAGACTATACAACTTACTTTTTGTGGATTTTCTTTATAATTTCATAACTTTTAGTATAGTTGCAGAGCTGTGTGATTAGCACTTCATCTTCAGAACATTTTGATTGTCCCCAATCCTTTCTACTCCTTAGCAGTCATTCCCTGTTCCTCTCTTCCTCCCTGTTCTTGCAAACACTAATCCACTTTCTCTTATTATGACGGTCTCTTTTCTGCATATTTTATAGCAGTGGAGTCACATAATGTGTGCCTTTTATACCTGGTTTCAGTGAATAATAAAATGCTTTTGAAGTTCATCAGTGTGATACATGTATAGTATTTCATTCATTTAATTATAAATTAATAATTTATTGGAATGATCTTTGTTAATCTATTCATCTGCTAATGGCCATTTATGTTGCTAGCATTGTTTCTTGTGTCACATACAGCTTTGATTTGTATACCTTAATAACTAATAATGTTGGACATTTTTTGTGCTTAATGAACATGTTTATATTCTTTAGAATAATATCCATTAAAAATCTCTATTTGTTTGGTTATTGAATTGTGAGAGTTCTTTATATAGTTTGAAAATCTCTTAGATACAGGATTTGTGAATAGCTTTTTCACTTTTTTTCATTTCTTTCATGTTTATTAGTAGCTGTTTGCAGTACATTGTGGCTGACCCATTCTGGAGAGTTGCTACATGTACTTAACACATTGTAATTATTTCTATATTCTCTTCCCCCTCTTTCTCTTCTTATCTTGTCTCCCAGTCCCTTCCTACTTGCAAAAGGTCTATCTCCTTGTTTCCATTTCTTTTTTATTTTTATCTTTAATTTATTTATACTTTAGATTTTTTTCATTTAATAAAATATGTAATATTTAAGCTTGTGTGTCTGATGTGTTTCCCTTAACATTATGGTCTCAAGGTGCACCCATCTTCACACAAGTGATTCAAGTTTGTCTTCATAGCAGAGTAGTACTCTATGGTGTGCAAATAGCACATTTTTTATCCATTTACCTGTTGATATACACACCAGACACTAAAGATTTAGTTCTTATAACTGATAGAGTTCATATATGGAAGATACCTAGAAAGCAAATAGGTAGGTCAGATAGCATTTGTACTTTTAGTTTTTGAGGATTATACTGGTTTCCATGATGACTATACTAGTTTACAGTTATATCATAAGTGTGGAAGAGTTCCTTTTCCCCCTAGTCTTACTGGTATTTATTATTATTTGACTCTGATAATCACCATTCTTTCTTGAGTGAGACGAACTATTAGTATTATTCTAATTTGCATTCTTCTACTGCCCAAAGGTGGAATATTTTTCCAGGTTTCTGTTCATCATTCATACTTCTGAGAAATATCTATGTCTTTCAGTTGCCTGTCTTTGATTGAGTCTTTCATTTTGGCAGGGGTCTAATATTTTTACTCCTTCCCAAATAGTCACATATTCTGCATTTGAATTTTCTTAATTCTATATATTAGCCCCATTTATGAAGAGTTACTGGCAACTTTTCTCACTTGGTAAACTATCTCTTTATTCTGTTGATTATTTCCTTTGCTATGCAAAAGCTTTCCAATTTGGCATCATCCAATTTGTTGATTACTGATGTTATTTATTGTACAATTGGAATTCCATTCAGAAAGTGCTTGCCTAAGACTATGTCTAAGAATTTTACCAATGTTATCCTCTATCAGATTAAGTGCCTTGTTAAAATAGTTAGATCTTTGATCCATTTTTGTTTTAGTGCATGGTGAAAGGTAATAGGTCTAGCTTCAATCTTCAGCATGTGGACTGACAATTTTCACAGCACCACTTGCTCAAGAGGCTATCTTTCTGTAATGCGCTGTTGGCTCTTCTGTCCAAGATCAGATAGCTGAATATGCCTGGGGGTGTTTCTGCAGCCGGTATGCTTTCCCAGGGTATCACATCTCTGTTTTTGTGCCAGTATCATGCTGGGTTTTTTGCTGTGGCTTTGTAATATGACTTCAGATATGAAACTGTGATGCTTCCAGATTTGCTCCTGTGGAGGACTATGTTCCTGGTCTCTTGTGGTTTTATATGGTTAGTATTGCATTACACTATATATCAATTTTGAAGCTATCGTCCTCTTAGTAATATAGGGTTTGGATGTGTCCATTGTGATTTCACCTTTTTCATTTCTAATTGCATTGATACGGATCTTTTCTGTTTTTGGTAAAACTGGCTATGGGTTTATCCTTTCTATTAATTCATTTGAAGAACAAGTTTTTCAATTTATTGATTTGTTGTATTATTTTTGCACTCAAATTCATTCACTCATTTGTGCTTTGGTTTTTGTAATATCATTCTTTATACTAGTTTTGGATTTGGATTGTTTTTTCTTTTCTAGGACCTTGACGTGCATCATTAGGTCATTTATTTGAGTTCATTCTGTTTTTCTGATGTGGGCATTCATGGCTATCAATTTCCCTCTTGGGACTACTTTCATTGTGTCCATAGGTTCTGCTATGCTGAAATGGCATTATCATTTGCTTCAGGAACTGAATTTTTCTTGATTTATTCCATGACTCATTTACTACTGAAAAATCTATTGTTAATCTCCATGTGTTTACATAACTTCGTGGTTTCTCTTGCCATTGATTTCTAGTTTCATAGCACTATTATCTGATAATACACATGGATTATGTGAATTCTTTTGCATTTATTTAAGCATGCTTCACAAGCTAGTATATGTTTTGTTTTGGAGAAACTTTCATGTGATGCTGATGACAATGTATATTTTGTTGCTGTGGAGTGGAATGCTGTAGATTATCTATTAAGCCTATTTGTTTAAAGGTGTGATTCACTCTGATTTTTCTTTGTGTCTTCATTGGTCTATATGTGATTCTGGGATATTGTGATCTCCCATTATAATTCTGCTGAGATGTCTTTGCTCTTTTATGTCTGGTAGTTTTTTGTTTTTTTTTAAGTGACGTTCAATCTACTAGTGTTTGGTGTATATATGTTTATAATTTTTATCACTTCCTGTTGTATTATTCCCTTAGCCAATATGTAGTGAACTTCTTTGTCTCTTGTGATCAATTTTGGCTTAAAATCCACTTTGTATAAAATTAAATAGTACTGCTGATTGAGGGCTCCTGTTGCATGATTTCCTTCCTTTTATTTATAGTTTTGCATTTCTTTCTGGATTAAATTTGTATCTTCTATACAGCATACCATTAGATTTTGTTTTTTATCAATTCTGTCAATTTGTGTCTTTTGATGGGGAAATCGAGATCATTTGTATTGACAGTTACTACTGAAAGTTACAGGCTTTTTCTTGTCATTGTATTATTTGTCTTTGCTGATCTCACACCACACCCATCATCACCACCACCACTTTTGGCTCTACTGCTCATACTGCCAACTATCTTCACTATGTGACTAATTTTTGGCTTTATTATCTCTTTCTAGGAGGCACCTGAGATTTTTTTTTTTTTTTTTTTTTTTAGACTTCAGGCTTGATAGTCCTAGATTTCTTAATTTCTTTGTCATGGAAAGATCTTATCTCTTTGTTAATTTTTAGAGATAGTTTTAGGAGATATATTACTCCAGCTTGGAAGCTGTTTTGTTTCAGAACTTGACCCTTTTCACTCCATAGTTTGAACCTTTTTCACTCCTATCCTTTGAAGTTTGAATCGAGTATTTTAATGTAATTCTTGTGGGCATATTTGTTTAGTTATATCACTTTTGAGCTTGCTAAGCACCTTATCGATCTTTTCTTTTTTTAAACTCCTACTTTACCATTTCATATAATTCAGGTACTTGGATTTGATTTCCTCTGTGCTGATACCCCATCGACCAGCTTTTAGGTTGTTAGGAGTTTCTGAGGCATGTTGATGGGCATGTTGTTGACTTGCTTTCTCATGCTTCTATTGCTTTTTGTTTGTCTGCATGGTCTGTCTCTGTCTCTGTCTCTTTGTCTCTCTGTCTCTCTGTCTCTGTCTCTCTGTCTCTGTCTCTGTCTCTGTCTCTGTCTCTCTCTCTCTGTAAGACTTAATCCTTAATTGTAATGAAAAACATTTGTTGCTAATGTAGCGATTATTTTAGTTAGTGGTTGTTCCCTGGTGATGCATGAGACATGGCTTACTACAGGCCTTTTTGCCTCTGTCTCATGATCCACTGACCTCCACTAATTTGGGGAAGGAAATGTGTAGTGCAATTGACTCAAAGCATGGTTCTCTAGAAATTAACCATAGTATTACTGCAGCACAAAGATAAACCAGATATAATCATAAAGTAAAAACCAATTAATAGCTACCACAATGTCACACTGACAAGAGTAGCAAATTCAGCAACATTAATAGAATCAGAGACCAAGGGGATATTAAAATACCATAAGAACTAACAAAAGCTACCACTGTAAACCATTAACAATAAAAAGGCATCAATTTTAGAAATATAAACAAAGGCAAGCCAGATACTGAAGTACAGTATTGTCTAATCTCAACAACTATGCTACATTAGCAAAATAATTCAACGATAAGTGATAGAGTCAACTAAATATATAAAGAGTAACAAAGTTTTTAGCAACATTATTAAAGGTGGGATGGGGAAGGGGAGAATGAAAGAAACAAAATTTGAAAAGTAGAATAAACACAGTTGAGAAAGGGGCAAAAAATATCCTAATACAGAATAAAAAAGTAATAGAATTAGATTTTTAAAAACACAAAAAGACAATTTTTTTAAAAAGAAGAAAAAAGAAAAAGGAAAGAAAAATAACCAACAAAAATGAAAAAAGAAAAAAATATTCAAACAATAGCAGATGAAAAATGACATGAGTCCAAAAAAAGAAAAAAATTTCTGTAAATGAGTGGTTTCTGTTCAGTGTCTGCAGTATTGGACCCCAACAGATATGGGGAATGGAGAGTGAATCACCACTAACACTTTTTTTGTTTTGTTTCCAAGCTTACGTTTTTGTATGCAAATACTGATGATTGCTCTACCTTTTTTTTCTGGGCACATGTGGTCCATGTTGTCCACCCTTGGGCTTTCACTCCAACTTATTCCAGTTTTCATGCTTCTCTATGTATCCATCTGTGTGATGTGATGTCTCTATCTGGTTTTATAGAACCTTGAGTTTTAGACCCCCACCTTGCTCCAGACATCCCTCTGTCTGAGCAACCCAGGCTGTGGCAATAGTCTAAACTGAGGCACATGCCTAATCATGTTGGCAGATGGGGAAAGCAAACAAACCACTGATCTTTGAGTTAAATATAAGTAGTGGGGTGGATAGGTCCTATTATCTATTAGACTTCATGCTACTACTTTCAGACTGAGCTTCCTCTGAATACCCAACATTTCTTGTCTGGCTTCTCACCCTAGAAGTTCAGACCCTGATGCCATTCCCAGACTGAGTTTAAACTTCAAGCATGCCTATGTCTAGCTTTTGCCATCTCTATAAGTGTCTCTTGTGGGTCTCTCACATTAGTCACTGTGATCCAGTGACTCCAGAAACCCTGAAGTATAGCTGTTCTGTAGTAGTTCTGTATTTCAGTTACACAATTAACTAATTTCTCAACTGGCTCCTGATTAAAAACTCTGACATATGGAAGGTGCTGCCCTGAATTTCTTCTCTAAATCTCCTCTGGCCCTCAGAAAGAGTTATTTTCTGAGTGAAGCCTCGTGCTGTTTTTAGAGCTTACAGTAATTGGGGGCTGTTCTTAGGACTGTCACTCTCTGCCTAGTCTGTCGTTTTTCCTGGAGCTCTAGCCCTCTCTAGGCTTAACATGTTCAGAGACAAGTCCTCCTCCCTGGGATTTTCGGTTAGATTTATAAAATGCTTTGTTCTTTTTTCCACATAGAATACAAAATAGTAATAAAAAAACAATAGAAATGATACAAAATTTCACTAAACAAAGTAATAGGAATCCAACAATGGTTGCTGTGTTGCCTGGAGTTATCTTCAAATTAATGTTTAGGTTACTAGATGTGAACATGTAAAATTGGTTTTAAAAACTAAAACAACAAAAAGTTCTTAAAAATTAAAAATAATAAGATATAAATAAGAATGAAAAGAAGTTTTGAGCACTAACTGTTCTTTGCAAAAGACCAGCAGAAATTGGCAGTACAATCATCCAAATTATCCTGTTTAGTTCCATAAATATATTTTCTCTTATTTCTTTGGGTTTTTTCCTCATTCAAGGCTTTCCTTCCCATTGAATAAATGCCCTCCTTGTCACAGTATCTATTGCACTTTTCAAATTTTATTTACTCTTTCAGATTCTCACATCAGCAGTAAAACACAATGTTAGCACATGTGGATTTGATTTATTTCACTTACTGATACAGTGTCTATTTGCATCCATTTATCTACAAAATCCTTGAATTTATCTTTTTTATAGCTGAGTGATACTTCAATGTGTAAAAATGCCACATATGTTTTTATCCATTTCTCATTTGATGGATATTTGGGTTATTTCAAAGATTTAGCTATGATGAACTGCACTATTATAAACATGGAGGCGCACATGTCACTGTGGTATGATGATTTCAGTTGTTTTGGAAAAATACCTGGGAGGGGAATAGTTGACTTGAATGGGACCTCCAATCCCAGGTTTTCAAGGAATCTACATTCTGATTTCCATAATGGTTGTACCAGCATGAACTCTCACCAACAGTGAGGAAAGGTTCATTTTTCCTCATAGCCTTTCCATCATTTGTTACTTGTTGACTTCTTGATGATAAACATTCTTTCCAGCATAAGATGGTATCACAGTGTTGTCTCAATTTGCATCTCTTGAAGGACCAATGATTTTGAACATTTTTTCATATATTTATTTGCCACTTATGTTTCTTCATTGGTGAAGTATGCATTCATCTCAGATGTCCATATTTGGATTGGGTGTTTCAATTTTGGAGGCCTGATTTTTTTAAATTCTTTATATGTTCTAGGTAGGAGTCCTTTATCTAAAGGACAATCTACTATAGTTTTTTTTCCCAATTCATGAGTTTTCTTTTGATTCTGTTTGTGACTTCTTTTGATGTGCAGAAACTTTAAAAAGATGAGACCCCAACTGTTGAGTCTTTGAAGTAGTTGCCATGCAGTTTCATTTTTGTTCATGAACTCTCTGCCTACCTTTCTGTCTTCAAGATTTCTGCCTACTTTCTCCTCTAGAAGATTTAGTGTTTCACTTTTAATATTTAAATCCTTGATCCATTTAACTATAGTTTTGTGAATGGTGATAGGTATGGGTCTATTTTTAGCCTTCAGTATATGCAAATTCAGTTTTTCCAGCACCAGTTATTAAAGAGGCTATCTTTCTTCCAGTGGATGTATTTGGTCTCTTTGTCAAAGATAAGGTGACTGAGTGGCTTGTAGTTGTGTCTCTAACTTCTATTCTGTTCCACTGACCCTCAGGTCTGGTTTTTTTTTTTTTTCCACTACCATGCTGATTTTATCTCAGTTGCTTTGTAGCGTAATTTTAAGTCCAGGATTGTGATACCTCCTGCCTTTACTTTGTTACCCAGGATTGCTTTTGATATTCTGGGTCTCTTCTGGTTCCAAATTAATTTTAGGAATATATTTTCTAGGTTTGTGAGGTATACTGATGGTACTTTAAATGAGCTTGCATTAAATTTGAATAACAGTTTTGGGAATATGACATCTTCACAATATTGATTCTTCTTATCCAGGAGCAAGGAATGTCTTCATTTTCTGAAATCCTCTTCAATCATTTTTTTCCAGAGACTATAATTTTTGCTGTTCATACAAGGTATTTTAGGTGTTATTGTGAAAGGCATGGGTTTCCAGAATTTCTCTTTCAGCATGTTCATTGTTTGTGTATAGAAATGCTAGGCTTTTTGAGTGTTCGCTTTGTCTCCTGCTATGCTACTGAATTTGATTATTAAATCTACAAGTGTCTTCATGGAGCTTTTGGTGTCTTCTATGTACAGTTTCATGTCATCTGCAAAAAGTGATAATTTCACTTCTCCCTTTCTAATCATTATTCCTTTTATTTCTTTTTCTTGTCTAATTGTTCTGGTTAATGTTTCCCAGAACTATATTGAAGAGGAGTGGTGACAGTGGATATCCTTGTCTTGTTCCTGATTTTAAAGTGAAGGCCTTCAATTTTTGTTCATTTAGTATGATGTTGGCTGCTGGTTTGTCATAGATGGCTTTTATCAGGTTGAGGTAAAGATTATCTATTTTGATTTTTCTGTAGGATTTTTACCATGAATGAGTATTGGACTTTGTCAAAAGCTTTTTCTGCACCTATTTAGATGATCATGTATTTTTGTCTTTGGCTCTGTTGATGTGTGTGGATTTGCATATATGAAACCATCCCTGCATTCCTGGGATGAATCCCACTTGGTCATGATGTTTAATGTTCTTGATGATTTGCTGAATTCTATTTGTTAGTATTTTATTGAGGATTTTTGAATCTATGTTCATTAAGGAGAGATTGGTTGTTCTCTTTTTTGGTTGAGTCATTCTCTGGTTTGGGTATCAGAGTAATACTTGCCTCCAAGGATGAGTTTGGGAGAATTGCTTCCTATCAATTTCATTAAACAGTTTGAGAAAAGTTGGCACTAGTTCCTCTATAAATTTCTTGTAGAATTCAGCTGTGAATCCACCAGGACCTGGGCTTTTCTTTGTCGGTAGATTTTTAAACATGTTTTCAATTTGATTAACTGATATTGTATTGGTCAGTATTCTTATATCTTCTTGATTCAGCTTTGGTATTTTGTGTGTATCTAGGAATCTCTTCATTTCTTCTGTGTTTTCCATCCTGTGATTTTAAGATTTTGAATATAGGTATGGATGGCCTTCTGAATTTCTCTAGGGTCTGTAGTAATTTCACCCTTTTTATTCCTTATTGTATGAATGTGAATTTTTATTTCCTTTTTCTGGCTAGTGTGTTATCAATTTAATTAATTCTTTCAAAGAACCAACTCTTTGTATTCTCTTTGTACTCATCTTCATTGCTTTTCTCATTTCCCTTGTATTTATTTCTGCTCTGATTGTTGAAATTTCCTGTCTTCTTTGGGCTTTGCACTTGACTTGTTCTTCTTTTTCCAGTAGCTTGAGATGCAGCATAAGATTTTTTGTTTGTCTCTTTCTGTTTTTGTGTCGTGAAACTTTGTCACTTACAACAGCTTTCAGTACATCCCACAGGTTCCTCTACGTTGTATCTACATTTTTATTTTATTATAAATATTGATTAGTTTCTTCTTTAATTTCATCTGTGACCTATTGATTGTTCAGGGCAGTATTATTTAGTTTCCATGTGCTTAAAGGGTTTTTGCCATTTCTTTTGTCAATAACTTCTAGTTTTACTGCACTATAGTCAAATAATGTGCATGGAATAATTTTGCTTCCTTTGCACTTATTTAAGCATGTGTATTAGCACGTGGTTTATTTTAAGAACATTCTTTGCGCAGCTGAGAAGAATGTGTATTCTGATCTGTTGGGTGGAAAATTCTGTAAAGGTCTACTAAGTCCATTTCTTCACAAGTTTGGTTTAGTTCTGTTTTTCTTTGCTTTTTTTTTTTTTTTCTTTTTTTTTTCTTTTTGGAACTGGGGCTTGAACTCAGGCCCTTGCATTTGCCAGGCAAGTACTGATTCTATTTAGCCATCTCCACACCCCCCTCTTCGCTAATTTTTTGCTTACTTGATTTATCTTTTCATGTTAATGGGGTGTTAAAGTCTCCCAGTACAATTATGTTATTGCTCATTTGATTTTTCATGTCTGTTAAAATTTGTTTTATATTGTTGGGTGCTCCTACATGGGTGCATACATATTAATAATTGTTACCTCTTCCTCTTGCAGTTTTCCCCTGACAAGTAGGTAATGAACTTCTTTATTTCTTTGAATTACTTTTAGTTTGAAGTTGACATTGTCAGCAACCAAAAGAGCTAACCCTACTTTTTTCTGGGCTCCAGTAACATAGAATATTTTTTCCATCTTTGACTTTTACTCTATTAATTTCTTTTGAGTTAAATGTATTTCTTGTATGAAGCATATTTTTGGATTTTATTTCTTGATCCACTCTACCAGTCTGCTTTCTTTGATTGGTGAAATGAGGCCATTGACATTGATGGTTATATCTGATATGTAATGGCTTATCGTTGTCATGTTGTTTTTCTTCTGTATGGTCCCTACTTTTCCCTTCTGCTTAATACTTGCTCTGCTTAATGGATCTCTTCTGTTATTCTTGAAGTTGTGGTCATCTTTATACATCTCTTTATACAATATCTGTCAGTACTTTTTATAGGGTTGGTTTGGTTATGAATTTTTTCAGTTGTTCATTGTCATGGAACTATCTTACTTGTCTGTAAGATATTCTTCAGGACTTGAAATATTTCACTCTAATCTCTTCTTGATTTGATGGTCTGTGATAAGAAATCTGCTGCGATTTCGATGGGCTTTCCATTATATGTGATCTGTTTCTTGTATCTAACAGCTTTTAATATTCTGTTGTTTTGCTCAACATCTAGGATCTTGATTTTTTTATGTCTTGGAGAAGATTTATTTTGATTATAGTTAGCTGGAATTCTATCTGCCTCACTTCTCTGTATATCAGATTCTTTTTATATGCTTGGGAAATTTTCTGGGACTACTTCTGAAAAGAACTATTTCATGTCATTTATGTTACCTTCCACTGTTTTATTGGTACCTATTAGTCTTACATTATTTTTCTCTGTATCATCTTGAAGCTGTTGTATTATTATTTCCGGGTTATTGTTTTTAAGAGATCTTTTCTTTCATATTCACTAGTTACAATGCTATCTTCAAGGTCTGAAATTCTATCTTCTGTTTCATTCAAGAAGTTTTTCTAGCTTTCAATGGAATTCTTAATGTCCTAGATATTTTTTTGAATCTGTTTCATACATTCCAGTTCTTCCCTGTATTGTTCATTCAATGTTTCCATCATTTTTTATTCCGTTCTATTTTTAAATCTGTTTTCTTTAGATGTACTTAGCAATAATTTCATGATATTTGTCATTTCCTTTTTTATCTAAGAGATTATTTGGGATATGATTTCCTCTATATCATGATGGAGTTGTTACTTAACTTCAGTTGCTATAATTTCAGAAATCTCAGCCATGTAACTTCCAAGTTCTTTTATGACCTTCTATCATAGACTTGTTTTGAGTTGTATAGATGTCTGAGATTGCTTTTTGTACCTTCTTTTTGTCATTTTTGAAGTAGCCAATGTTCTCCCTGAATCTACAGCAATGGTACAGGAGTGAGGTGAGGGTGAGCGAGTCTCTCAGGAAAGTGGAAGAGCAGGGCGGGCTCACCAAAGTTCCTGCTGTGTGAGATTCATTGTAGCTTCTACTACAGGGGATAGGGGCTCCAAGCCACAGCTCAAGAAGGATCCAATGGTGATGAATGCAGGCTGAAGTTCTGCAAGGCCTGTCAGTGGTGGACTGATGTAGGGTAGGGCTCACCAAAGCTCCCCTAGGTCTCCATAGCAGTCTTCCGGGCAACTGGCTTCAGGTGCCTGGCAGTCTTCTAGGTGAGAATAGGCAGCTGGGACTCAGATGAACTCTGCCAAGTCAGGGGAAAGGGCGGGTGAGGCTAGGCCTTCCAGGTCTCCTCCACCCGTCTTCAGGGTGAGGGCAGGCAGGTAGGACTCAGAAGAATTCTTGTTACTCCTTTGTTCTTTTCTGTATTGTGCTCCATTTACCCAGCTTCTTTGTAATTTTTAGTTTTCCTGTGAGCTTCTTCCCAATTCCCAGAGACATGCTTCCTGCTTTCTTTACAAAGTCTGTTTTGTAGCTATCTCAGCTGTAAGTCCTGGACAGCTATATTTTGCTGCTGTTTTTACCTCCCCATTTGAAATTTCACCATGTGTTTTTGTTTGTTTGTTTGTTTGTTTTTAAATCTTGAAATATAAAGTTTCCTAATCTTTACGAAGCTCAATTTAACTAGTTTTTTTTGCTTGAGATTTTGGTGTAATATTCAAAAGACATTTACCTAACCCAAGTTCACAGAAATGTAGTTGTAAGTATTCTAAGAAGTTAATAATTCTAGTCCTAATATTTTGATCTATAATTCATTTTGAATTATTTTTGTCCATGTTTTTTGGCATGGGTCTAGTGGTCCATCATCCTTATTTTATATGTGGATACCCAGTTGCCCAAATGACATTTAACAACACTATTATTTTCCCATGAATTTTCTTGGATTCCCTTGTCAACATTAAACAAAGCATAAATTTAAAGGTTTATTATTAAACTTTTACCCCAGCTGGGGGTATACCTTAATGGCACAGCACTTGCCTGGCAAGTACACAGGCTTGAGTTTCTTTCCAGGTATCAAGAAAAGAAGCTGTACTCCACTGATCTCTAGTTATATCCTTATATGAGTAATGACATCATCTTTGTCAATGAAGTTTGAGAAGAGATTGGAAATTAGATTATGAGTCTTCAAGATTGCTTTAGAGTTTGAATTTGCCTACTAACATTTTGCTTTCTCTTTTCTTTTTGACACATCCATTATGCATGATCTCATGATAAACTGAATTGTTTTAGAAAATTCTCCATATGTCAATGTATTTATTACTTTCCCAGATTGATTCTTATTTCATTTTATTTTAAATGACATATTTAATCTGTATGCTTTGAAAAAAATGTTACTTTTGAAATCTCTCTGTATTTTATTTTATTTACATTTATTGTGATGTGTATTTTGCTGTGCTACACTTCTTATGTATCTAAGTAAATTGGTGCTTTAATTATGATCAGTGTGGTGGGCGTTGGCTGTATGAACTCCATTTGGAGCTTCCTCTTGGTCCACAAGCTGTAACGCAGCCAAGAGGCTTGTTCATGGTTACCTTGACAACTGTCTGAATGAGAGCCACATTGAAAACTGTGTGTTGATTTGTAAATGAGGTAGTTGATGTCCAGGACCATTTTCTTCAAGAATTAACTTCTGAAAATTCAGATAATATATCTTCTGGACTCTAAATGCCAAAGCCCTCAACTGCCATTTAAAGCACAGCTCCATGTGACTCTACTCTTTGTGAGTATTCCTTCTGAAAGTCATCAGCCTTCAGAAGCCCAGCCTGAATAAAAAGTCCTTCGATTTCGTCATTGACAGTATGAGTGGCACCTTCAATGGACTTGTTTCCACGGTTTCACTTATCATTAACTCTTGGCCTGAATAATTTTATTAATTCTGCTTATATTTTCATATATTTATTTTGCTTATTTTGCTTATTCTGATTTTGTGTGTATTGAAATGCACTGATATACTAGGAACTGTCTTTGCCTCCCTTGAACTCAGTTAAAGAAAAGAGGGACCTTCCCTTCTTGGAAGAAATATAGACCTGGTAGGTCCAGTTGTGACAATGCTTTATATGAGTTATGTGCAACCAAATCAGACCTTTTCCTTTTTTATGGTAACTACAAATAATTTTCATGATCCTTTCTTACTCAGGTAAGATTGCAGGCTTCTGGACCTTGGCAGCTTGAACCTAGTACTAGGAGAAGGAATTTCTCTCCTCTCTTACAATTTCCTCCAAATATTAATGACAACTGCAACTAAAACTAGTGGCTGAAACTGTCCTGACTGACCAAAAACACTATGAAAGACCATATTAATTTGCTGAGCTGTAAAAGACTCAAGTCAACAACTTCTGACATTGCCAGTTATGTGGATAACCCACTACTATTATAGACTACTGGACTATATTGGAATACTTTGCTGAACTCATGCACCTATAATATAGGAGTGGAAAAGGAATACCCATCTCTGAAAAAAATAAATAAAAAGGGGGATATAAATGGAGGATCATTTTGTAGTGAAAAAATGTATATCATATATATATATATGTGTGTGTGTGTGTGTGTGTGTATACAAAATAGTTAGCATAGGTATACAGCTACTTTCTCTTAGTTTAATGAGAAAAAAGTTTTGAATTAATAGTGTTTACACAAGATATCATGTCTGCATCTTGTACTATGGATTACTACAAAGACAACAATACACAACGTAGTAATTATTATAACTATCCTACTAACCTTTTTTGAAACTGTCTCATTACTACTTTTTTCTTGATAAAATTAATATAAAAAATAAATACATAAAATTTACTATGAGAAAAGGAAAAAAAGACTAAAAGAAAGTTTTTAAAACTTGGACTATATTTTAGATGCATATTTCTTTGGCTTTGTTCTTGTTTTGATCCTAACCTTATTTGATATGTTTTCGATCAAGCTGTAGGTAGGCTCCACAAAACTCCATTTCAATGCTTACATTCAGACTTATAAATCCACTTTAATGTGATGCCACTAAATATAGAGAATGATAGAAGCTTCATGGACAAGCCAAGCATCCAGTCAAAGCACCAGATGTTCGCTTTTGACACTGTATAAGGACGAGGTGGAGGTGTTAATGGGCTCAAAGAATTTTTCACTGTTCTTTGTTTATTTGTAGATTTTACTTTTCTTCTTTTGTAGTATTGGGGATTTTACCCTCGTCCTTACACATGGTAAACATACACGCTACCACAAAGATGCAATTGTTTCTGTAATTTTTTTGTTGTTGTTGTTCCTCAAATGCCTTGAGGGCACTTTCGGCTGGCTGGAGTGTTGTGGGGATCGAACTACAGCAACCTGAGGCTGACAGATTTGTGGAAGCAGCCACTTAAAGAACTGAGCTAGGACCAAGCCCCCTCTGTAATTTTTTTGATGCCAGTATTTCTTTCCAAGATCAACTTACTGTTTTCAAGTTGTATCTTAACATATTTATATATTGTAATGTGAAATTTTGTTGTGGATTAGATCAAAGGTTTCCCCTCATGAGCTCATGCGGCAGGCTTCTGAAAGGCAACTCAATCCAGAGTGTGCTTGAGCTGACTCACTACCTGGAGATGGGGCTCTGGTTAGAAGAGATAAGTCACTGGGGCAGGGTGACCTGGAAGGCTGATGTGTCTCTTCCTAGCTCTTTGTTTCTCCCTGTTTTTGACCACTGTGCTCTAAACTCCTTTCCTTCTCCAGGCCTTTCCACCAGGTCATTCCTGTCCTGGAGCCAGCCGATCATAGACTATGACTGTGGGGGAAAAAATCTTTCTTCTTTTAAACTGAGGGTGTCTGGTATTATGTTTTAGTGACAAAAGGGTGACTAAGACAATCTTCATTTACATCATTTTACTCCTCAACATCAGGGTTTCTCGTTGCACACTCTTTCCATTCCAAAGACCTTCTCTTTGTTAATTTAGGCAGAAGCATGTAGCTATATTGAAAACAAATTTTAATGTTAATAGGAGCAATACAAAAGAAATTTTTATAGCAATGCTAGATATACAGAAAGTATACTAAGTTTAATTGTCTGAAGTTGCCAGTATTCAGTCCCTTTAACTTACAAAATGTGCTGCCATCATAAGCCCTAACTCATAAATAAAGACGATACTGTCCCACATCAACAAAGAATATTACTTCAAGCTTGTTTCCAGAAGGAGACTCATTTCTTCTGTAGCTTCTTCTTTGTCTAATGTTTTATTTAGGTTCATTAATTATTTAAACAACCCTAAATTATATAAAATACCCTGGTGAAGCAGGAGGTAGCTGGGGAATGACTGGAGAAGAAAGGAAAAACTAGCCCACTGTGGCTTAACACTGTCTTAAGGACGGGATCTAATGCCTAAGGTAACCAAGGAAACAGCAAAGCAAAAGGGGAGGGCTCACCTCAAAGCCTACCTGCTGGGACTAGATTCACATTTTAAGTCCACCATTAAAGGATGGATGTTCAGGTCTGAATACAGTGGGCAACAGCAGCCAAGTCAACAGAGGTTACCCACCACCAGCCTGAGTGCTCTTGCTCAGTGGGCTTCTGCAGCCCTCAGCCTGCCCTCACCCTAATGACCATGTCACTGACTGCAGCTGCAACCCCCATGTGGGCTGTGGATGCCGTGAAACTTTCTCTAAAAGTTATAGAACAAAAAGAGGGGGCTAAAAAAATAAGTGAAAATATGTCATGTACATGTACCAGCACCCTGTGATGATTGTAGCCATTACTTACTATAAAAATATACTAATAAAATATGAGTTAAGGGCCAGCCAGATAGCTCAGTGAATTAAAGTGCCTGCTTAGGCAGAGCACAGCAGCTGGGCCCCATCCCCAGTGTGCTGTGTCTGCCCCACACCCAGGGCATCCAGAGCAACTGAGACTGGGTGTGGTGGTGAGGGCTTGTAATCCCAGTGCTTGGGAGGCTAAAAACAGGAGGATCACTACAAGACTGATCTAGTTAGTCAGACCCTGTAGACCCTGTCCTAAATACATTTTTAAAAATGAGTTTTAAAAAAACCCAACAAACTCCACAGCTCCACGCCCTAGGGGTTGAGTCAAGCTCCTTACCAGCAGGAGTCCTAGCTTACACCAAGCATTCAACTTTACCCTGAACCCTAAGGCTTAGAACCCTCCACACCAAGCCTCTAGGTGTTATGAGCTCTTTTCACTGATCTGCTTACCCCATCATGGAGTATGTCTTGTCTTTTTTTTTTTTTTTTCAAATACATCATGGATCTTGGAGCAACTCTTCAGTGTCCCTCTCAGTTCTTCGTTTAGGACATCATGATCCTGGACAAGACCTCAAGTCAGTAACAATAGGCTCCCTTATAGAAGTGTCCAAGCCAAGATAGAGCCAGGACTTCTTGACAACATCCTACTAGATAAGCTGTCCTGAAGGCAGAGATCTGAATTAGCCATCAATATGTCTTCAGTGCCCATTTTGGGGCTTAATGTAAAACACATGATAAAAGGAAAATAAGTGTTGTAAGGCCAAATTTACAAATAGATCAAGAGCAGGTCCTCCAAATGAATTAAATATATTTTTATAATTAAGAGGATTCATGATGCACTGGAGTCCTTTGTCATAAGGCAAAAGGAATATTCAGTCCAGGTTTTGTCACTGGGTTTCTTCAAGTATTTTTCATATCTCTTCTCTCTATGCAACTGCGAATTCTTTATGCATTCAATCTCCTTGGTGTGTTACCCTCTTCTGTTTGCTGCCTATTTTCTCTGAAATTTTACTTGTTATTTCTTGTTCCCAGCCCCAATTTCATCTCAAAATCCCAAGTGTAATATATAACACCTTTTAATTAGCTTTGCTTACCTTGATAACTATTCCACTTTTTTTCATAATTAGGGCCAAACATATTACCTGCTTGGATATATGATTTTTTTATGGAAAAAGGAGATTTTTCTATGGGAAAAAATCACACACAAAAAAATGGGTCTGTTGGACACATTTTATTATCCTCGTCCAGAGCTAGAAGGCCAAAGTTTTAAGTCTAAGACTAAGGAGAAAATTAGTTGGCTAGTGGAAAACTCCCTTAGAAGGGAGAGACTTGAGTTATTACCATATTCAGTTGTTAGGTGTCAGCTGTGCCCTGGTAATAGTGGTTTTTTCCTGCACTATCATCCATCTCATTGACTTGAGAACATGTACAATACACAATATCCTGTTTGAGTGGCTCATTTGGAGAATTAATGAAGCAGAACAACATTCCATGTCAGGGGAGTCCCCAGGGCAGAAGGAGCTAGTGGAGCCCATGGTAAGTGGGAGGTAATTTTCAGCAAGTATTAACTTAAGCACAGATGGAAGCGGGGAAATGTCCACCCCCACTCTGTTGCCAAATGTTCTCTGTGGTTATCTCCAATAAGGGATGCAAATTTAGTCATTCCCTTTGTCTTATTTTGCTCCATATTTCCCTACTACACTTCAATATTCATACACTCGTGGGGGAAAGAAAAAATTCTGCCAATCCTGTAAATCCTCTTTACAAAGGCAGAGAAGAATTTAATTGTTTTGTTATTAATAAGCATTGAACTAGAATTCAGTGCACATCACAGAAAATTTGTTAAAGAAAGTAAAGACAAAAATCACACCTTTTTATAGAGAAAGCCACGTGCATATATGAAGAATGTCACAATGAATGTCATTATTTTGTACAATTCATATGTGGTAATAATTACATAAAACTATTGTTAAAGTAGATGTGACACATTATCTGTCTTTTCTCAAGATAAATAATATTTGTCCATAGGTAAGAGGGCTTGATAGAACTTTTACATACCTCATCCTGGCCTCACTTACTATGTGTGGGCATCAGTGTCAGATAATTGCATTTATGAAAAATAAAATGTCTTGTATCTATGTACAAGTAGTAGTTACAACACAGAAACTGGCATCTAGGTTAAACTCCCAGAGATAGACTAATCATGGTTCTAAATCCCACCTGTGTAAATTCAAAGACAAGGCTCCCAGTCTCTTCAGAAAAATATTTCTGGGTCATAAAAGTGTCAGGAGACTGTTACTTTTTTGAAAATTGCAGAAGAAAGGGACAGAGAAAGAACATATAATTACATGCTTTTTAAAGCAATGATCTAAGAGAAGACAGGGATGTTTCTCTTTCAGTACCAGAAAAACTCCCTTTTCTCTTCCAGGTTTAGTTTGCCCTCATACTATATAATAGTGGCTCTCAGAAGTGGACAATTTTTCTCTTATGGGCCTTTTACAATATTTTTGATTGTCAGTACAGGGAGAAAGGAGGCCACAGGTATCTTCTGTGTAAAATCCAAAAATGATGCAGAAACAACCTATAAGACTTAGGACCACATCAAAGAAACACCCAGCCCAATGTACTGACAGTGATAGGCTGAAAAAGTCTCTATAGGAGGGTTAATACATAATATCTAAACAGGAACACCCTTACAGTGAAAGTATTTTCCATTAATGATTAGGCTGGGACAGCAGACACATACAGGATGTAAAGTCGGCCACCTTGTCTGTAAAAACAGTTGCCAATAACTTGACCAGCAAGAATTATCCTTAGAACACTTAGGCCATTGACAGAGCCTCTTGGGATATAATAGTAAAGTTTTAACAGCTGACGATCTGATGTGCCTTGTTTATGATTTTATTGTGTAAATACTGCCTTTAACCCTCTTCAAGCTACTCTGCCACACTTCAAACATACTTACCTCATAATTTTGCCTATTTTCTGAAGAAGTTCTGGATGTCTTCTTTCTTGAGTGTTTATAATTGTGTAGTCATGAGTTACCTCAGTGTTCTGAATAGGTTCAAATCACTCACTTCTCATGGGCATTTTGACCTTGAGGAAGAACCAGAAGTTATATGATGCATGGTGCTATCAGGTGTCCAAGGAGGAGGAGGACAGACCAGAACATCTTCACAAGCCTGCATTTCACCTGGATGGCACTCTACAGCAGCCTGCACCTGTTTTTCATCATCCCTCATGAAAACTCTCAGAACTGCTTCAAAAGTTATTGAGAACAAAGGAATAAGTGTTCTCGGTGGAATGAGAAGTATTCTAAGGGACTTTAACGACAGTTTGTCTTTTACTACAAAAAGTTTTAAGCACACACTATGTCTTTTTTAAAATCAGCCTATTTTATTTATTTATTTATTTATTTATTTATTTATTTATTTTTTGGTGGAACAGGAATTGAACTCAGGCCCTTGTGCTTGCCAGGGAAGTGCTTATTCCACTGAGCCATCTCCTTG
>NDGN011430196.1:0-15491 GCA_002564285.1 Tympanoctomys barrerae | reverse complement strand
AAGAAAGAAAGAAAGAAAGAAAGAAAGAAAGAAAGAAAGAAAGAAAGAAAGAGAAAGGAAGGACACTCCAGTCCGCTAGTGAACTTACCTCTAGGATCCTGGCCTAATTGCCCCCAGCCCTGCCTTTAGATCCTAAGAATGCAGAAGAAAAAGGTATTTTCAAGACAGCTTAACGAGCATTCCACCAAGAGGTAATGGAATGAGCGGTCCTGTTGACACCTGCAAAAATCGTATTTGAAATTTCTACATTTTATATTTCACATGGTGAAGCACTTTGGCCAGAGGGCAACAGTCCATATGGCTCTGTCCCAAGGTGCGACTGTGGATACTATTCCTCAAGAAACATTTCCTTCGTAGGATTTTTAGGGACCCATCGCAAGGATGTTTGTTTTATTTAGGGCTGCTGCAGATTGGATTATTCCACTGCAGTGGGCACTACGAGGAGGTTTTCCTCTGGAGTTTTCCTTTTGGATGTTTTGCTCTTGGAAATATCAAACATCTGCCCAGGGCGAAGAGCTAAATAGCTGCAATTTTCTAGCTCATTCCTCCTTTTGGCCTTCAGTGCCAGAGGCATTTGAACACCCAGGTTGGAGGCTGGATTCTCACCGAGACTTGGGAACGGAGGACAGCCAAGCTGTTTTAGATCAATTGCTCCCCGTGCTTAAAAGGCTAGTAAAAACAGGTTATAATGTTTACATGACTTTTTATGGGTCAGAGTTTATTATAGTTCTATATTCTGTGGCCTACAGCAGAGGAACATTTTACAGGATTTTGCTCCATTTGACAGTTCTGTTTCAGTGCATCTGGTCAGGGAAGTTTTTTCCTTCTTTCATTTTCTCTTTTTCTCTGTTTTACCCTCCCTGCCAAGTGAGCTCTTAAGGTTCCTTGATTTCAAGGAATCTTTTTTCTTTTCTTTCTTTTTTTTTTTGTTTTTTCCTTAGAAAGCTATATACTGGTCTAGATGCAAGAATCTGCAGAAGTTTCAGAAAATCGTACAATTGTGAGTCATTTTTAAGCTTCCTTTTGGAAGTTCAGAAACAAAATCCTCAGTGAACAGGACATTTTATCTAGAGACTCTGAATTTCCATAAGTGCCGTGTGTTTTTTGTCTTCTATGTGTTGGTCAGCAGGACTCAGAGTGTGACAGGAGCACACAGTTTGGACCCTGCCAAGCCTGTTTGCATCACTGTTCCAAGACTTGGTTGTTTGTTACCTCAATTAAATGTCCTAACTGTGGGATGCTCGGGCTAAAGAATACCTATGCACAAGGCTGTTGACACGGCCACCAAGTGAGATGGGGTATGAGTTACACACACAGTGGCGTTCATTTTCTGCAGCTTTTATAGAACACCCACCGAATGGCAGACACGGCCACGAGCTCTGAATGTGCAGCAAGTGAATGAAAGTCATGACTCCTGCTGTTCAGTTGCACTGTTAGGGGGCAGGGGACACAAGTAAACCCACGTCACCCAGACTTCTATTTCACCCACGGAGAAATGTCAATCAGCGTGCGGCAGGTTACTTGTGATGCTGGGCAGACTGCCTAGAAAAGCCCGGAGCCGTGGTGACTTGTCAGCAGAAGAGCAGCTCATGTGCGTAGAGAAGTCGTGAAGCTACCCCACTTACTTCATCAGATTTACAATCTACAAATCTATAATCTATATGGTCTTGAGGCCATATTGATTGTTCCCTTCTAGATTTACCTTTTTCCAGTCAGTTGTCTTTCAAGTACTTCAAATGATAGCCCCTCCTCCTTACGTGGCCATGACCCCTTGCTTCCTGAGACCTCTAAGAGTGTGTTTCTGCCCTGAGAGCTGTGACTTTAAACATCCAGATAACTTGGTCTAGTTTGGTGATGACAGGGCTGGCTTGGGTACCACCCAGTGAGTCAGACAGAGGGATGTTTGCAGCTTTTCAAGGGTGCTGGGCTTCCTGAGAGACGTCCTCAGTCACAAGGCAAAGCCATGTACCTGGCTGCCACCAGGACTGAGACAGCCTACGAGCTCCACTTGGCTGGTTCTCAGGCTGTCTGTGGGTCAGATCCTCATGGCGCCAGTCACATGCTCACAGGAGCGACTACCCTGAAGCCCTGGCTGGCCTGCCACAAAGAGGGGCCAATGGAGCCTTGAGGGAGGAAGCGAGAAGAAGAGGGGGCATGTTCATGGTCAGGTGCCACAGAGCAGTCACAGGCACGGACCTGCCCGTCCTGTGGCCAAGCCCGCGTACAGCCTAGGCTGCATCTTCTGGATCCTGTTAAACCAGAACCCACGGAGAGGACCTCTGCGCAGCAGGGTGGAAAGCTGTCTGTAGCGCTAGAAAGGGGCCGAGGCTGCACTCCACTTTGCCCTGCCAATCATGCCTGAAATTCCAGCCCTATAGACAAATGTTTTACACACTTGACCCCTGTAAAAATGCAAACACGGCTGGGAGAGACAATAAATCACTAAAGTCTTTCTGTGAGCTCATCAGATCCCACCTCGCTGTGCTGCAGCAGGGCTGCAAGGAGGGAAGAATGCATGCCTGTGAGGGTGTGACAGGGAAACTGAGGCTGGCCTTGAAGATCAGACCCGCATCACAGAAGGATCAGGTGGAGAGAGGACTCTCAGACCAATGAAGGCTTGCAGTGCAGAACTTCACGCTTGCGATTTTCTTTCGTGGGGAACGTTGGGCAGGGCAGCGGCACACAGGTTAACACCCAAATAATTGTCTTATAGTTGCCACTTAGGCAGGGGCAATTAAAATCATTTATATGATTGGCTTTGGCGAAGCAGTCGGGGAGCTGGTTTGCATGCCAACTTGCTCAAATTCAGCAGTTTGAAATAGCAGGCCACCACATCTGTTAAGAAATAGACATATATATTCTGAATTTTTATGAGTTGGACTCATCACATCTTTGCCTTGGCTTACAAAATGAGTACAAGCCAGAATATATAACTGGTTTCCATCCCCAAGAGTGGGTACACGTATTATGTTATGTGATCCTTGGAAAGGGTCCCTTCCTCCATGAGCTGGCTGCGTTTGGATGTTTTCTTATGCTCGGATCCGCTCTCCAGGCCAGCGGCAGGGCTCAGTCTCACAGCACAGGTGGTCAAATCAAAATCAGGAATGAGCACATCACATGCAGGTTTTTTAATCTTACTGCGTGTGGGAGCGATTTTGAAGTGAGCTTTTGTGTGCTTGCTCTCTGCGTGGGCCATGCAAACGCGCCAAGCAGTGCAGTCTTTGTGAAGCACTCCAAATTTGCATTGGGATTTTCTAGAGAATAATAGTTTTTATTGGACTTCTTGGCCCATGGAACATTTTTGGAGAAATTCTGAAATCCACAAAATTCAGAGTTGGCTGTCACAGGTGCAGATGTGTAGATCAGACCAAGTGATCTGAGATGGCCAGTGCAAGTGTGGCACAGTGGCGCATCCTGTTCAGGTTGGAGTCTAAGCCTCCCACATGCAAAAGGCTTAAAAATAGGTGCTACATGCACATACAAAACAGTAAAAAAAAAAAAAAAAGCCCAAAACAACAACAATAACAACAACACCCACATTAGAAACAATACAGAATTTCACCAAGCAAAATCATAGGAACTCAACAACGGCATTTAAATATATGTGTGCTGAATGAGTGGGCCCAATTATGTGTGCCGAGAACCCAGACCATGCTGCTGCATGTGGCGGGACATTGCCTGAGTGCAGGGAAGAGAGGAACGTGGTCCTCCGCTTTCTAGAATTTGTCTCTTAACACGTGGCCGTGATTGCTCTGAAAACATCTTTGTGGTGGGCCCTTGCACCTAGAGATTTGGGGCCAGAGATAAAAGTTTGAAAATTTTCAAATGTGTAGGAAGGGGCTTTCTGAATTGCACTTGTATCAAAAGGAGACTACTGTAAAGTCTTTTAGCTCTTTTGGATTAAATACGCTATATGGGCTGGCCAAATAGCTCAGCGGATTAGAGCACCTGCAAGCAGGTGATTCCCTGTTCTGCTGTGCACGCCCCACCCTCAGACCCCCCTGAGATGGCAATTGAGACTGGGCATGGTGGTGCACTCCTGTAACCCCAGCTCTTGGGAGGCTGTGAACAGGAGGATCACTACGAGTCCAATCTAGTAGTGAGGCTCTGAACACCTGGTAGACCCTTCCTTAAAATACAAAAGAAAAAAAAATAATGAATTAAAAATACTCCAGAGGGTTTGGATCATTAGTTTTGGGAGAGGCAGTCTCCACACTGAAGAAGCAGCAGATAAAGATTCTTAGACTCCAATTCTATGATGTGATCTATTTGATCCACTCAGTATCCACACTTCACTTCCTTCCTGTGTGGCTCAGTGTTGCTATTCAGTATGTTGCGATTCCTTTCCCAGCAGTCTTCCTGGGAGTGCTCATGATGCTGTGGTATGTGCTGGTGTACAGCCAGCCTTCCTATTTGACTCTGGGGACAATCTCACAATTCTAAGACGATGCTCTGCAAAATGCCTCATGTTCTGGAGTAGAAAGTACAAAGGCTCAGGGAGACCCAAATGTCCTGATTTTTTTTTTTTCAGACTTACCAGTGATTGTAATTGTCACAGCTGTACTCGTTCAGTGAAGACACTGCAGATATTTTTATTTCGGCCAAGTATTTCTCTCAAGACAAACATTGAAGAATTACTTCTTCCTCAGAGAAAAACAGTATTTATTCCCATTTCCTTGTTATAGTTAAGAATAAACATATACTATGCAGTATGTGAAGTATAAACAATTTTTAATAAATCATTTAGCTTAGTTCCTCAAGCAAATGGGGCATAACAGTTAATGAAGGCTTTGGTGGGGAGGAGGGTGATACAATTCATACAGAAAGGATGAGAGTATGGGAAGAGGAGTGTGAGGTGGTGGAGCTGCACTGTGAAGCTGGTATTTCAACTCAGAAAAGAGCTCCTCAGATGGGAGGGCGAGGAGAAAGGGCGGTTCTTGAGCAGCCTGAAGGTGTCCAGCCCTGGGACTTGTGACCAGGGACAAGAGCAGCTGAGGGAGGGACAGGAGCACAGAGCTCGAGAGCTTGTGCGTCCCGTGGCAGGGTGGGAGTCATGGGGACAACCTGAGAGGTTTCACGATGTGAGGCCTGGGAGGCCCCCGTAAGAAATGCGCGCATGGTGTGGCCTCGAGGGGCCACCGGATAGTCAGAGCTGGAGACGTGCGCAGAAGCTTCGCGTCGTGAAGCTGAACTGGAAGGGATGGGTTGTGTTGGTTGGCTTGCGTGTGGGCATCCTCTCAGAGCCTCACGCCGTCACACGGTGGGCTTCTGGAGTTCGTGATTGATTCACGGTCCAACGCTGGGATTACGAGTGTGAGCGCCGCACCCACCCGGGGTGCGTAGCCCGCCTTCCATGTAGGTGAGGGAAAGGGGCTCTCTCGCTCCTCCTCCCTTTTGCTCTGGCTGTTTTGCTGCCTTCTATGGCAAAAATGAATGCTTGCTCCTGCGCTGTGTGCCACCCTGCCTAGGGAGGCAGCTGATTATGGACTCAAACCTTCACCGGATGTGAGCTAATTAAATGTTTCCTCCCTTAATTTTGGGTGTCAATTCTTTTGTCTCAACAATGTGAGAAAAAAGTAACTAAGAGACCATCCAGGAAAATAGTCTCATAACAGAGACAAGAGATGCCACCAACTCTCAGCCCAAAAGGTGTAATGATACCCAGAGAGTGAGGGAAAATGGAGAGCAGAGAGATCACGGACTGGGAATTCTAAGTGGAGCTGGTGTTACGAATTAAAGAACCGTAATGGACTTTGAAGCTATGACACCTCCTCATTTGTATGTTTACCATATACTCGCTCTTTGAAATATTATGTACCAGAAAGGCCACATGTATTTATAGCATATTGAATCTCATGCAACCTTTTTCCCTTTGAATGAACAGCAATAAAAAGTGAAAAACAAAAACAATTCTACAAGTGCACCCTTTGGTACAGGGTTAGGAAAATAGATACAGAAGAATGTGGGGAGCACGCATGTTTTGAGCGGGTGTCAGACTCTGATGGGATCTTGCTCAGTGGAGACTGGAAAGGCAGAGAGGATGGAGGGTGGAGGGGAATGCGGTCCCCAAGCTGGAGGCTTATTTTGGGAATTATCCACAAAGTCAGGGAGAGCAAACTCAGGAGAAGAACAAATCCTGTTTACTTTATGAATGATCTAAGCCTTCCAAAGTAGGAATGGGTGTTTTTCTTAAGAAGTGCACTCATCTTCTTAAAAGAATGAAATGTATTTACTGCTTGTTCCATCTTAATTCTTGAAGATATCCTGGCAATAGAGAACGAGTTCTAAGAGAAGGAAAGATTTGTAATATTAACCCTCATCTTTGCTTTGTGTTTATATTTTTCAATGAAATCAACATGAAGCAAGGTCTTTATCAGAATATTTATGTTGTTTAATATCATTCTGATAAACTTGCGCTAAATTTTCAGCCATGAAAGCGGATACATTTTTAATTGAAACATAATAAACTATAAAATTTTATGAGGATCTGAAAAGGATGTCTTTCTAACTAGGTTTAGGCAATGATTACCACTTGAGCCCTAGCTCCGGAAGGACATGCTGATTTATACTTCGTCCGGAAGAACTGGAACGACCCCAAATGTGTGCCTTTCCCTACCACCCCACGCATTTGCTACACTGAAGTTTGTGGCCCTGGACCTGCAGTTATCAATCTCTTTTCTTGCTCTACTCTCAATAATATCATGTCTGGGAAGGCAGGAAAGGAGCTCTTCCTACACCCCTTGTGATGAGTCTCCCCCAAAACAGCAAGATCTCGCGAGCTCCTGAGTAATGGCCTTCAAACACATGGAACATGGAAGAAAATGAGCTGCTCTGGCCCTATTTGGACAACTGTACATGCTCAACACTTTCTGTACAGCATCACCTCAAAAGGCTGCTCTAATTAGCCCAAGAATCTTCCCTGCGGGTGTGACATTTTCGCAGACATGATGTCATCCTGCAGAATATCTTGGCTCACTCATGGAAATATGAAACATGTTGACGTTATGCTGAAGATTAATTGGGTTCTGATTTTTAATTTTGGAAATCGTCTTAGTCTTTTTGAGTGACAGCTAAGATCAAATTTGTGAATGTATTGGAATAAATTACCTATGGGGATGCCATCCCTGGGGAATTTGCAATCTTAATAGAGGTGTCATGCAAATCTGGGCTAGTTCGTGCAGTACATATGGCACACACACGGAGGCTTGTGTCAGGTTTCACTGGAAGAGATTAAATTTAGATAAAGCTGAAGTAAATTAGTCCAATATTTTACATTTTAGGCCTTTGTTACTGAACTTTTCAGCATATCTCAAATTTCTGGAAAGCTTTGCAAATTATTTGGCTTTGTGGTTTATTGTTGCCATTTAAAATTTTGGAATTCTTTTAAACCATAACCCAATATAGGATGATAGAAATTTTCTAATTTTAACCAAATTATTGACTATAAGCTATTGGAGTAATTATTAGTATACATATTCTGAAATTAAACCTCATAATAATAATTAAAATTGATTTCAATTTTTTCATATCTAAGTAAATTGCGCTATGTATGAATCAATGTCTTTGCCTTAAATGGAAAGTTGACACTACCTTAATATTACCTACTATTTAATAGGACCTGAGCCATATATATATATATATAATTTCACCTATAGGAAACAGAGTAGAGCTTTAATAAAATGTTTCTCACGTTTGTTGCCAGATATAATTACACGTTGATACTGAGAACAGCATCTTTCTCCCTAATTATGACAGAGACTTTTCAAAGTTGAAATAAATTTTCTCTTAGCTGTACTATTAAGTGTATGTAATAATTTTCACATAAATCATCACCGAAAAGGAATAGGAAATGGAGGAGAGGGAGGAGGAGGAGGAGGAGGAGGAGGAAGGGAGAGGGTAGAGGGGAAGAGAAAAGAGAAGAAAGGAAAGAAGCAAAGAAAAAAGAAAATAAAAGAAACTGTACAGCTTTAAGAAGGTTGTGACTCTGAGAAAACCAAAGGAGGTAGGAAGGCAGTGTCGGATGCTCAAGTGGAGGCCATAATTACAAACTAAAGGAGGTCAGGGCCAGGGTCATCTCACAGCCGTCACACATCACCAGGGTCATAGCCCAGACGCAGGTGTGGAAGTCGGGTTCAAGGTAGACGCTGTGAGCCTCAGACTGAGGAACACAATGTAGCCGGGTCTAGAAATAAATCACCCTGCAGAGTGCGTCTGGGGTCTTTGACTGGGTCTGTCTAAGATCTCAGAGGAGGGTAGAAGCCACACCTAGAATGAAAGGAATGCAAGCGGCAGAATCCAAGTAGACTTTAAATCCAACCAGACCAGGACTAGGAAGCCAAAGGTCTGAGCAGATCATGACTTGAGCCACGGTGGGAAACACACAGGCGGGAGGTCCCAGGGACGGTGGTGCCCCGTGAGCAGGAACGGCGCCGGCTCTTTCACCTGTGCCACCCACACTCAAGGACAGTGTCAGCGCAGGAGGGGCAGGTGTCGGCAGCACAAGTGCAGCAGGACCCACAAGGGAGGACACTAGAGAAGGTGAAGGTCCTGGATTCTTTCCCAAAGTCAGGGGAAAGCCTCAGGAGTATAAGCAGGTGTTTTATCCAGATTTGCAGTTTGAGAGGATGGATTGGTCCAGATGAATGGAAGGCCCTGAATGTTCTAGTGAGAACCTCGGACGCAGAAGAGAAGCCAGATCTGAATAGGATTTGGAAGTGACTTGCTGACGAGTGACAAGGAGGGTGAAGGCGAGAGCGGCCTCCGGGCTGCGGGCTCCTTCCTGGAGGAAGCAGGCCAAAGGAAGGCTGCGTTTGCTTGTTCTGAAATTCCCTTCCTGCGGTAGGTCACTGGGCTGGATTAGACCGTCTTTTGTTCTTGCGCTCCTGGGAAATCCTCAAGTGACTGCCGCTCACGGCAGCCGCCCTTTCATCCTCCACCCTGTGCGGGTCACCTCTCTGAGAACCTAGACACCACTTTAAATAATCTTTGTTAGGAAATTGTAGACATTTCGCCCCAACATCCTACATTTCTGCTGAATGTTTTTACATATTTTGTTCAAAGTGTACCTTATTTTAACAGTGAAGAAAGATGGTATATGGCACGAAAGTCTGAAAAACAAAGGGGCCTTTGAGTGGTCGAGGTGCACGTGTGTTGAGGGCGCCTTGAGACAGCCAGCCACGCCAGGCTCTGTGTCTGTGCTTGTGTCCAGGAGCAAACTCGAAACGTCCCGAAGAAAAACTGAGCGCAGGAGATGAAGAAATCCGAGCCCAGAATGTAAACTGTGCGAAGACTCCGATGAGAGAAGCCGGCCTGGGTGGAAACCGCCTCGCTCTGGACACACACGGGGCTTCCTCCGCTGCCCCCGCGGTGTAGACTCAGCAGCAGACCCGGCTTCAGGCGGTGCCCTGCTGCACCCTGTGACCCCATCGGAAGTCGCTCTTCTTTCTGAGCCTGGATTTCTTTATTTGCCAGCGGTGGGTAACAATACCTTCTCGGATGGATCCACACGTTTCTTGTGCGTAATGTGAAGTGCCTAGCACATCCATTTTGCCAAGAGAACTTTACTTTTTTAAATAATGAGGAGAGAAGGGCATGTGGCATGGGGGAAGAGGAGACAGGAGGGTAGGCACAGGTAGAAAAGATCAAGACGTGATGTGCACAGACTGCCAAACAATGCGTACGTACTTCAGGAAAAGAAAACCAGCATGAGATTTTTTCAACAGATGATGTTACCCTCAGATGGGGACCCAAGAGGATGTTGTATATCACAAAATCCTGCTACACTGCCGACCCTTAGAGAAGAAATTGCAAGAGCAGGCGCAGCGGTCTCAATGACCAAGGTCACCCGAGCAGGAGTTCTCTGTGCTGATAAAGGTCTAGAAGTTCACGGCCACCACACTGAGCCCCTCTTGTGAATGCACAGGCCAAGGGCAATGTGCAGGGGTCTCACACTGCCTCAGCCAACTTAGTATTGAAATATTTATGGAAGGCTTTCTTTCCCTGAAGTGCATATACATTTTTGGAGGACTCTGTATAGGTATCAATGGAGAGGTAAACATGATTATTATATATATTGCAAAATATCAATACAAGATAATAAATAATAAGGTTATATATTCATTTATTACTTCACTCATTGACGTGATTAAAGATTACTAGCAGCTGCTATGAATGAAGACTGGGATACAAGGATGGGGAAATCAACGATTGCTTTGGAACAATTCTAACAATTCTGGGTAGTATTAGAAATAAAACTGAGAAACAAAACATGATTTCAGGAGCCAGATCTGGTGTCACGTGATTGCAAGCCCCATGCGCTGGAAGCTTAAGTAGGAAAAGCACATGTTCAAGTTGAGCCCTAGCTATTTAGGGCTATTTAGCTATATAGTGAGATCCTGGCAACCTAGCTATGTCGTGAGACCCTGCCTCAAAATAAAAAAATAAAAAAGAGTTGGGGATGTACTTCAGTGAAAGAGTCCTGGGTTTAATCTCCAGCACAACAAATAAATAAATAAACAAACAAACAAATAAATAAATAATTCTGCCAGGTGTGAGGAAGGATGGGCAGTTCACTTGAACCTTGGAAGTAGAGAAGTGTGGGTCATGAATCACAAAGCAGAGGACAGGGAGGCATAAGATTGCACCCTCCGCCTGGGACACGAAGCACAGTGTGGCGGGAGGTGAGGCGTGGGGCAGTCGGGAGGGGCGGGTGTGGGCTCCACGTGACAGAGGCACAGAAGCCTCGCTGCATCTTAAAACTAAGTTCCGAACCCTTCGGGTGCACATGCACAGCACGGTGTGTGAGATTTCACCTTTGCTGTTTTAAATCTTATGATGTGTGCTTGGCCTGTGCTGTGCCACAGTAAATGGATTTAAAATCAATAACTTTCCTGAGATGCACGTGTTAGCATTCCTGTTTCTGGGTATAGCACCTCACACTCACAGGTAAGGAAAAGTTCAGTGTGGTTTGCAGTTACAGTGGATTCAGCCTAAGATAGGTGGACACCAAGGGGGGACGTCAGGACAGAAGGTACAGGCACAGTTCACAGTTGCTGGAAACAGAGCAAAAGACCAGCACGGAGAGGAGAGGCGGGCGGCAGCCAAGGCATCGTACCCAGCCAGGGCTGACCGCCACACCCGGATGCACCTGGAAGCGCACTTGCTAATGCCCTGGGGGCCCCACAAGTGATAAAGTTGACACAATGGTGCTTAGCCATCACTGTGCCCCGCTGGCCACTGTAGTGTACACATAAAAAGTGGGCAATGGGAGGAACTCTGACATATGTGCAAACCTACAAAAACATCACGGCCGAGCAGGAACACGATCATTGCTCCTAAATCTTCCCATTCTGCCTTGGCAAAGCTCTGCCACTCTTGTCCTTTCCTTCTCAGCTTGAGCACTGATCTCCCTTTGTCACTATAGCTTAATTTGAATTTGTGACAGTTCCTATTAATGGAATAAGACAGCGTGTCTTCCTTTTATCTTCTGGTCAATTTCTTTTAGTCTGCACTAATATCTGAGATCTGTCCAGCATGTTTAATTAATCAAACTTAGTCATCGCGAGCTGCAAGGCACGGCTGCTCGGGAACTACAGCTCCAGCCCACTGCTGCTGGCCGTGGATGTGTTTCCCTTCTGGGGTAAGGCCGGCCCGTCTCATCTGTGAGTGGATCTCAGGTATGTGGCCATTTGGAGTCTCAGCAAGGACAGGGATGTGTCTTTGAGCTGATTGCCCTGCAGAAAGTGAGACAGAAAAGTTGTGGGCGGTGTTGAATGGTCCCAGTGTTACAGGCCCACTTAGCTTCACGCAGTTCACTACCTCGTCACACTCCGCTTCTTGCGGGTGTGTGGGTGACCTGGGACACAGGGCAGGATGTGCGCGCTCAGCTCACCACCAGCGCGGGCTCAGAAGGGCATTAGGAGATATGTGGGGTCCCACACTGGGTGCTCCTCCCTCCCTCCCTCCCTCCCTCCCTCCCTCCCTCCCTTCCTTCTTATCAGTCCATGCTTATGACACCTGCTGATTCTTTCACTGTCAGGCCCAGAACTCATCATGATGCTTTCTTGAATGCTTTCCTTCCCTACCCTCTGCCTCCTTCCCTCTCTCGGTCTGTCACATCTTTTCATTTAATCTGCTTTTGATTTGCTCTTTAATGTATTTATGCTTTGGGTTTCTCATACAAGACAGACAATTCAGTAATCAATCTGTGTGCCCATTTTATTTCACATAGCTTTGTGGGCTCAAGGTGCATCCATTTTTTCTACAAATGACTGTGATTTATCTTTTTTTTTTTTTTTTTTTTTTTTTTTTTTTTTGNTTGTGGACCAGGGATCAAACTCAGGATCTTGCGCTTGCCAGGCAGGAACTTAATCCACTGAGCTATCACTCTGGCCCCAGTTTATCATTCTTTATGGCACAGTAGTACTCCATTGTGTGGAAATATCACATTTTGGGGTCTATTAACTTTTGTACCTCCAAGATTTTTCCTGTCAGATATGTGAGACAAGCTCAAACTTTGGAAGTGTTTTCCTACTGTAATCTCTCAAGTGTTGCTGTTTCCATGATTTATAAAAATGCTAATTCTGCTTTCACTGGCTATGGAAGACTCCTCTTCATTTACCACCCATCGTGAGAGTGGGAGGAAGGAGGCAGGGCAGCTCGTAGAGGGACCCTGACCCAGAGCAGCGGGTCCTCCTCTTTGCCCTTCTCCTCCTACATTATGGAGACATGGGAGTTGTAGCAGATTCCAAACAAAAGTGCCCTTGAAGGCCTTTGTAAAACTTAAAATTTCAAGGTCTTCATCAAAATATAAAATTTTCCATTAAAAATGTTATGTCACAACATACAACTGGATGTAGTAAAGTAGTTTACTTATTTAAACAATTAGCACATCTTCGGTATGTTACATAGTAAAATCATCACCAAGACTGTCACGTGAGGGTGCGTCCGTGCCCCTGGTTCTTGCACTCGTGGCTCACCTGCGCCTTCCCATCCTGCCACACGCCACTTGGCTTGCAGAGGTGCCTTGTCGACCCCACTGAATTCGAGGATGAACATGGCTGTTGGCGGGGGTTCAGATGGGGCAGGCGGTACAGCTGCATTTCATACCCTCCAAAGGAAAATCCCCCCCAAAAGCCTAACGAACTGGTCTTAAAAGTTTGAGATGATTAATTTGGTCCTGTTCAATTTTTTTGCAATTCAATAAACTACTTGGAATAAACTCATGAAATTAAAAAATCATATCTAGGACTGCATTTAGTGGGATAAGAGGAACAATGAATCCTTTCCATTAAGTTCCAGGAGTGCAGTGAATATATTAGCCTGCTGCCACCACAGCGGGGACCAGCAGGGGGCTGGCCCAAGGAGCACAGAGTTGTTTATCCGTCCTATCCTAATTGGCCCCCTAGGCTGATGCCAGCAGAATTGGCTTTCTGATTCTAATGAGTCATGCAGGGCCTGGTATCTGCTGTCGGGTCTGAATGGTGGCCCAGCCTGGGTCCTGCGAGCGTCAGCAGCAGTGGTGCTTAATAAAGATGAGCGCCTCGCAGAGCTGCTCTCCCTCCGAAATGAACTCTGCAGTCAGATCTTATTCCTGGCCACTTAGTCTCATGGATAGGAACCAATATGGAGAATCAAATGGAAATAGTCAAATAAGAGACTTTAGAAGCTAACTCAAGGGTTCATATCTTAGCTTAATTTATCAAGGAAGTGTAAGACAAATACTTGCACCCGGATTGGATAACATAGAAAGGGTCTGCAGACGTAGGCTCTGGATTTTCTTGAAATGTGGCAAGGGAGTGTTATAAAGTGGTCCCTTGTGTGGTCTCCCTCCTGGGCTGGTGCCTGTCGTGTCCATGAGGAACAGGTCTGCAGATACAGCGCTGAGGTCCCTGCTGGGCTTGGAGTTAGGAAGAGCTGGTGGGGCAGGGGATGCTGCAGGTGCATGTCCAGCTGCCACACGGTTTTTCTGAATCTTCACAGATGCATTTCCTTTGGCCTTAGGGCTCATGTTTTCCTGTAAAACGGTGGGACCAATGACCCCTGAACTCTGCCTCTGGTGACATAGCCAGTGCAAAATTCAGTGAATCAAAGACTAACTTCTGGTCTGTTTTACTCCATTCCCTAAAACTCAGCCTGTTACCTTGTGGACATTAGGAAATATGGCCATTAGGATAATAGCCCCTTATTATCCTCCATACTCCACTCAGGCCTTTACCTTCTTTTATCCAAATTTCAGTAAGTGGCTCTGAATTATTTTCCACTTCCTGAGTCTTCTCCTGGCAGCACTCTGTTACCAAGAGCGTCACCATCTTTCTGCGCTGACCATCTCATTTCATCTCCCTGTGGCCTTTTGTTTTAATGTATTTAGTGCAAAGTTTACAGGGTCTTATTACAGATTGGACTTGTAGTGATTTTCCTGTTTTCAGCCTCCCAAGTGCTGCGATCACAAAAGCGCGCCACCACACCCCATCTCAGATGTCTTCTCAGTGCACCCCAGGGGCGGGGCTGGCACAGCATGCCGGGGATCAAACCCTGGTCCCTGTGCCTACCTAAGCAGGCACTTTGGCCTATCTGTTAGTATTTTGTTTGTTTGTTTGTTTTTGTTTTTTGGTATCAGGGATTGAACTCAGGACCTTGCACTTGCCAGGCAGGCTCTTATTCTACTGAGCCATCTCCCTAGCCCTGTGCTGAGCTATCTGGCTCGCCCTTCCTCTTGGATCTTTTAATGGTTGTTCTTTCACTGATAAAATCTTGCTTACCTAGCATGGCAAAAAAGGGTCTCATATCTGATTCTCAAATACCTGGTGCAAACACTGTTTGTTGTCCACCCTTAGCCAGCCCCTCCTCTCTGTGTACAGAACTCAAATATTTTACCTCCTGGCTGGCTCTAGGGCCTTCCAGCTATGTAGCTTGTGCTTTATCCCAGCCCTACTCCAGCCAGCCATGAGTGCTATGGACAGACCAGGCGAGTCCAGGCCTGCTGGGAGCCCAGCAGAGCTTTTCGTCTTAGATCAGAGCCGCCTCTTTCCTTTCAGCTCTCAAGGGCAGTAATGGGGGACATGATGCCTGAGTCCTGCAGCTGTGCTTCCACCACCAGGCAAGGCCAGGGGAGCAGCAGCCATTCCAATGCCCAGCCACGATGCAGCCAGCCAGCACCAGCAGTGTGGGAGCTAGGAGGTTTTATTTATTTATTTATTTATTAAATTCATTTTATTGAGAGAAAAATTGCAATGAAACAGTTTCAAAACAGGTTGGTAGGAGAGTTACAACAATTAATGCATTGCATATTGTTGTCATTGTAGTAGTCATTCATAGCTCAAGATGCCGACATGATATCCTGTCCAAACACTACTAGTGCAAAACTTTCTTCTTATTGAATTAAGAAACAGTGGCTATATATCTATCCTAACAATTTTGTATATGCAGAGACAGAATTGTCCTTCATTTATATCTCCTTTTTATGTTTAGTTTTATCAGAGATGGGTATTCCA
>NDGN011430189.1:0-10838 GCA_002564285.1 Tympanoctomys barrerae | reverse complement strand
CTTCTTTTTGAACAATCATCTACCCAAGAGACAGCACAGCAGCAAGTGGCATGTCATGACAAGAAGCCCGTTTTCAGAAGGCCAGGATGACAGGCGCTCCAAGCATGAACCTGCTAAGCAGCAGCCCTCTGTCCCCCACAGCTTCTCGTGTGCACAGCTTAGCAGGAACACTGCCCTGCAGTCTCTGAGCCAGGGATTGCAGACCACAGGATTTGCGAAGTTCTGTTCTGTCTTTCAGTGGCTTTTGTCCCCATGTGATTCATTAGCTGAGCCGCTGCTTCTTAGAGCTGAAGGCTGCCTGGTAGTTCAGGCCGTTAAGTCCCTTCAGTGGGCCTGATTCATGGCCTGCCATCACAAGCCTCACAACATAATCCATTTGTCCTGATTTGATTTTTTTCTTCTCAAGAGCCTCCCTTGGCAGCTAGGTTTTCTCATTATGACATGATTCATCCGTGCAGCAATTTCCATTAGAATTAGTATCTCAGATGTGATTCATCTTTGCAGATATTAAGCTGGATGCATCTCTTACAGACAGGCCTGTTACATTCACAAACAGGAAATTTCTGTGACATGTGCCACCTCACTCATTTGTTAGTTTTGCTCTGCACCAGATTCTGAGTTCAGGGCTTTGGAGGATGGAAGGCTGGGTAGGCCCTTGGCCCTGCCCTTTGCCACTCCCATTCTGAAAGGGCTCAGCCTGGCCATAAGCACTCATGGGATGAGTTCTCTGAGAAGTACAGTCCAAGATTAAATTAGTCATGTTTGCTTTAAAGTCCAAGGTAGTGGCCCTCAAATTTTAATGTGACTCAGAATCCCCTGGAAGGCGACCTCAACGTGGATTTCTCTCTTCCAGCCCCAGTCTTTGGCTCGGTAGGTGGCGGCGGGGCCCAAGAATGTGCATTTCTGAGCTCCCAGTCAATGTTGCTGCTAGGGAACTTGAAGCCCTCACTCCGGGCACCACAGCTATACGCCTCCAGCCGCTCCTGCTCTGCCCACTTGCTCACTGCCTGCGGGATGCTAAGCAGCATGCTCCATGCTAGCGACAGAGTGTTGAATTAAGATGTGGCCCTTGACTTGTGGGCACTCGTAGTCTGGAATATGGATAAATAATGGTCTCTGTATCTTACAGGAAGTGCCGCTATAGGCTTTAAACTAATATAGGAAATAATATGATGACTTCCCTCGGGAGCCCAGGGAAGGCCACACAGAGCAGGCAAAAGTGTAATGAAAAGGTAAAATGTGAATTAGAAGCAACTGTGCAGAAGGGCATTTGTGGCCGCAATGTCTCAGACTGTCACCTGTTTTGGGAAATCCTCTCGCATTCCTTCTTAAATGTTTTCTGCAGTTCTTCTAAAGGTTCGGCTCGCTTCTCAGAAGCCAGTGGCTCAGCACTAGTTAATCGGCGTGGGCCAAGCAAGCCTTTATTTTTGGCTCTGTGGAGCTGTGTTTGGTCAGTGTCTCGCGCACGGTCTGAATACTCTCAGTAGAATGGAATTCTCCGCACAGACGCTGGAATGGAATGTGGACTCCAGAGCAGAGGAAGTGCGGCCTGCTGCCAAGCCCGCTCCCCATCCCTGCCCGGGTCTCCAGGCTGCCGCAGCTGTCACTCCCTTCCAACAGCTTTCTGTTGATTCTGAGGAAATTAGGTGGTTCTCCTACCACCGCCTTTTGCTTACCCACTGCAAGCCATCCAAGGTGCAACTTCACCTTCACTTCTAGAACCTGCTTCTGGGTTTCAGACCTTAGGAGAGCAGCGTGTGAGGCAGGGAAAAGGGGCTTCAGCCAAGGCACAGAGTCTTTCCACTGTATCCCAGAGAGGAGGCCACTACCTTGTTACCCACCTGTTAACTCACAGAGAGTGCAGATAAATGGGATTTTCTAGCATTAAGTACCTTTGAAACCCTCATATGGGACGGGTAAATGTGCTGTTAATAATCTAACCACAAGTGAGAAGTGACAGCTGATACTGAAGAACATTAGTAAGACAAGGGGAACAGAACCTAACTGGATTAGAGAATAATGGTGATCTCGCTTATGGATTGTCAGCGCTTGGCCTTGTCCGAATATATGTGCTTGGTAAATACAATCTGTTTGCTGACTGAACCCACTGCTCCGAGCACTTGGCCACCACCATGGTGTGACATGTTGGTTTCATCTTGAAAATGATACTTGCCCATATAGGGTCGTGGACTGTCTTTTTTTGTTTGTTTTTATTTCTTGAGACAGGGTCTCGCTGTGCAGTTCAGGGTGGCCTTGAGCCCACTTTGTAGCCCAGGCTGGCCTCAAACTCTCAGCAGTCCTCCTGCCTCAGGTTTCTGAGTGCTGGGATTATAGGTGTGCACCTCCAGGCCCAGCTTGTGATCTGTCTTCTTTCCAGCATCTTCCACTACCATATTGATCAATGGAGATAAAAGATTTAAATTTTTATTTTTTAGGGGCCAGCGAGATAGCTCAGTGGTCTAAAGTACCTGCTTAGGCAAGCTTAGACGGGTGCAGGGGAACGCTTTTTGAAGCCTGGCACCACATGGTACGCCAGCCCCACCCTCAGGTTGGGCTGAGTCAGCCCCCCCCCCCAATTTTACTCTTTAAATTAAAGCTATAAATCTCCATATAAAGAAAATTTATTTGGTGAGAATTTAACTATTCTGGCCATGGTAACACATACCTATAACCCCAGCACTTGAGAGGCTAAGGCAGGAGGATGAGTTCGTGAGTTCAAGGCCAGCCTGGGTTGCACAAGCAAGCTCAAGGCCCATCTGAGCTGCATAGTGAGACCCTGTCTCAAGAAAAGAAATGCAGTGAAATGAAAAGAAAAATAAGAACTTCAGTATTTTCAAAAGTAATTTAAGGTGACCATGAAAGGGATTAGAGATGAATGAAGACAATAACAGTAGCAGCATAAATATCATTTAAACCCCTTGCCAGATAATGTGATTCTGAATTCCATTGTTGAAATATGGGAGTGACAAGGGCCACCTGACGGATAAAACTGGCTGATAGAATTGGAGAAATGTGGGCTTTAATCCTGGCTTAGCCTCTTACTGGCTGTGCAAGGCTGGCTATATTCCTGCAGCTCTGTAAGGTTTCTTTCCCTTCTGCAAGATGAACTTGACCTCACAGGTTACTGCTTAAAATCAGCTGTTCTGCAGCTACTCAGCGTGTGCCCAACACACCTTCATTTTGACAGTCACTCTGGGGACTTGAAGCAGTCCTTGATCTAGCCGTGGTCCTCCACGCTGGCCAAGCGCTTCTCCTGGTCTGTATCAGGTGATCTCTGCTGGGCCCTCATGCATCTGTGGTGGTCGTGAACAATCAGTGAGAGGACTTGGGGTGGCCTCACGTGTCGGGCTGAGCCTACCTGTCAGCCAAAGTCTGGTCCTCCAGCAGACTAGCTCACACTTCTCCATGGTCATTGTTGCAGAGTCCCCAAGTAATGAGGGTGCCAAGTCTGGTGTTCAAGTGTCCTTTAGGGTGCTGCTTGCAGCTCCTGTGCTAAATTCCTATTGCTTATCAAGCTCTAAGCTAGCCGGAGTTAATAAAAAGAAATAATGTCTGGCAGTTTCCTTTTTCTTTCTCTCTTTCTTTCTTTTTTTCTTTTTTTTTTTTTTTTCTCAGAACCGGGAATTGAACTCAGGCCCTGTGCTTGCCAGGGAAGCTCTTATTCTACTGAGCTATGTTCCCAGCCCCTGGCAGTTTCCTAGTCTACTACAGTCATCACTCAATACCATCATTGTCAATGTTTTTCTTGGGCATTTACTTAGTGCCAGATGTTCTAATCCCAGGATCTTTATCAAAGCTTGTAATTCTGCTCACCACCTTGAGGCAGGTACTTTTATATCTTCACACAAGTGAAAAGAAACTGAAGCAGAGAATGACAAAGCCACTTAGAGCAACACTCTAGGGCCACGGTTATAAGGATCATTCTAGAATGCCTTTTCTTCTCACTCCATACGTGGGATAACTTCCACGCTTTCTTTCATTTATAACTGGGTGATCTTGCAGGAAAAGTAACCTGATTTTAATATATTCCTTAACTGTTATCATCTACTACCACTTTGTGTGCACGTCAACATTTTCCAGCAAACACCAGAAGTAGCCTAAGATATGTTAATCTGACAGAGTGACTTGACGAGGACTTGTGATTCCTTTCTTGTGGGGAGGGTGTTAGCAACGGCAGTGCAGCTCAGAGTTTCATTCTTAGAATTCTTCATCCTTGATTTCTTCAAACAAGCTTGAAGGACCTGAAACAAGTGGCTGACTGCAATGTGGAGTGAGTGCTTAATATAAACACAGCATTTACACATGTAGCTTCCTTGAGATAGGTTGAAACATCTTCTGGGAGCAGAGACTGGCTTCCCTCTTGTGTCCTCAGCAATCAGCACAGACAAGAACACCCATCGGAGTAGCTCAGAACATCCATGTATACTTCTCCATGTGTATGTATGTATACACATAACTGTACATGTAAAACTACACATACATACATACATACATACATCCACACACACATCTACATCTCATCACAAGGTTCACGAACATATACACCAATGAAAAGTCAGATATCAGCCAGTTGTGGCCACTAAAGCACGGTGGGGTCTCACACTGACGGTGGGCTCATGTTCCCCTTGACAGTGGGGAGCAGCCATTTGATACTATGTAGGGATATTCAGTGCTACCAGATTGTTCTAGTTTGCAGGAGCTGCTGTAATTTCAGATGTGTATGTAAACTTTCCTGACTTTAAAACTTTATGTATCATATAAAACCAGCCTGTTGGCCAAGGCTGGCGACCTCCCTCGATTGGCAGCATGTGTTGGCATCTCTCTGTTGCAGTGTAGCTGTCCTGAAGGTCAGGCAGGAAGGAGAGGTGCAGCACAAGGTGGAGGAAGAATAGAGAGGTGATAAGTGAGGAGAGGCTTCGAGAAGGATGCAGGCTATGTATGTCAGAGACCGTATAGAGTTCAAAGTGGGAAGGAGAAAATTCTAACGTATTAGAGCAAATTATTTGATACAGCATTTTGTCTATAGGCTAAGTTTTTGGGGTTTTAAAAAAAGTAACCCTTGGTCAGATCACATGAGAAATATTCAAACAATAAGTTAAACAAAACAAAATCAAATATTCTAACTCTTAACCTTCCACGTGTTGTTCACATTCTGTTATATAGTGTGAGTTTCCAAAACATGGAGCCTTGTTTGTCAAGCTTAATGTGATCGAGGAGTCCATAGGCTGTCAGGTCCCTTGTAGCGGTAATGTTTCCAGAAGAAACCTGGGGCAAGCAGTTAAGTGACCAAGGTAGCCACTGGGGGGTCCATGAAGTCACAACTTAGGAAACAGACTTGTAAAGGGACAAGAGGGCCACAGGGGCGAGTGGGATAGCATGGCCTATAGAGGAAACAGGCAGCCCCCTAGTGAGTAGGAGCTGTCTGCATGGTAATCTTCTTATACAAAACCTTTTAAGATTATTCTACTGCTAAGAACTGAGAAAGCCTCGAGGCCACTCACCTCTGATGTGTTGAGCCTGTTTGCTTCAGCAGTCAAGGCTGTCCCGCAGCGAGCTGCCAGCCCTCCCTCATGCCCACACACTCCCACCACTCACTGCTTCGGATGCCCTGCTCTACTGGGTCCTAAGACACATGTTGCATCTGCAACCTCGTCAACTGGTTTCCATGGTGATTACCTTGCCCTCCTGCCGTCATTAGTCCTGTGGTTCCCAAGGCTTGGACCTAACTCTGCTTTCCTTATCAAGCCTTTCATCAGACCTCATAAGGGATTATTTTCCTTGAACTTCTAGAGAATTTCCTTCTAAAATACTTCCCTGAGACTTAGTGTGTTGGGGATTTCATGCATGATTCAAAGCTAAGAGAAGAACACTGTGTCCTGAGCTCTACAGCTCTCTACCCACATTTGCGTTCACGATACAGCCAGATAAAGTGAGGGTGATTTCAATTACACATAACAGCACAAGTATAACTCTGCTATACTGTGTGTCATAGACTGTGCTCTGTGGTTACACTCCCACTTGCTATTCACTGAGAGTAGAAGGTTGCATCCTTTTTTTTAAAAAAAATGTATTTAATACAGGGTCTACAGGGTCTCACTACACAAATAGGACTCCTAGTGATCCTCCTGTTTTCAGCCTCCCCAGCACTGGGATTACAGATGTGCGCTACCATGCCCAGACTCAGTCGTCAGCTCAGCGCATCTGGGGCAGGGCTGGCATGGCCTGTGGAATGGGAGATTGAACCCTGGTGCCTGCACTTGCCAAAGCAGGCTCTTAGTCTGCTGAGCTATCTTGCCAGCCCTGCGTGTGCTGTTCTTTACACTGCCTCCCATCTTGGGATATAGTGCCTAGCATGAAGCCAGGTCTATATTATGCATGTTGAGTAACTATTAAAAAGGACAAGAAACATCACTGGGAACCTATCCTAATAGTCCAGTCTTAATGAGATCATTCTTGGTAAATTCAAGTGAAAAAGAGAGATGAATCAGCACAGTGACAACAGTAGGGAGATGCTGTCAATTCACTGAGTATAGGTGGCTATGAGTGAGAGAAAAAAATTCAGAGACTTTGATCTCAGTAGGGGATAGATTGGATTATGCCAAAGAGAAAAGTGGAGAAATCCTCCCTCCCAATGGCCCTTTCACCCTCACTGCAATTAGAATATGAGGCAAAGATCCCCATGAATATCAGATGGAAGTGCTTCATAAAGGCAGACAGACATGGGATGTTCAGAAGAGTCCAAAGGGGTAGGAAGGAAAGGTCTGCCCTTGTCCCTCTGCCGAAGAACTTTGTTCCTCTGTGCAAGAGGACTCGTTTGAGCTAAATGTATTTTGAGTTGGTACAACTTTAAGTGTTCTGTTTGATAGCAGAGTTGTTTGAATGGCCTATTTCATAACTACACATAGCTTCTCCAAATAAACGGTGCCTGTAGAATGTTCAGGCTAATGCATGAGTCCGGTGCTCAAGAGTGTTTGCGCTGAAAGCGACTGAACCTTCTTTCTTAATAAGTCATCTTGGCATTTTGTCAACAAGTTAATTTGCTTTTCTAAGAAACTAGATTAATGCTTCCTGTGCTGTGTGCTATTCACAGATCTACAATGCAGTGAGAAGAGAAGAAACAGAAAAGGCAGTTGCATCTCTTCTTCATTTCTCCACAAAGCTCCCAGCCCCTGAGACAGTCCATGGAAGGATTAGCGCCAGCCTGCACTTAACGCAGTGTGTCCAAGACACTGCGTGTGAGTATCGCGCCACCCTCCAAAGGACATCCATATCTCAGTACGTCACGGGTTCTCTCCTAGAGGCAACCACATCTTTAGGAGCAAGAAGTGGTCTTCTAAATTCTTTTGGAGGATCCACTGGACGAATGATGCTGAAAGGTAATATTCAAAATGTCACTTGTCACTTTTTGCCTTTGCCTTGGAGAAGAATCTTAATTAACTTTATGTATGTCCTGATGGAAAATTGAGTTCATATATCTATCACTTTAAGTAAAAATAACTGCTCTGGGATCATATAAAAGAGAGTCCCTATTAAAATAGTTTTAGGGACTAAAGATTTCAAACAATAACCATTAAAATGTTGAAGTTTCTCTTTCAAAAGAAGTAAGTGGTTAAGATGCCATCTATAATTTTTTAAAGTCTTCAGGCAAGTAGTTTCTCGTGATGGTATTCATGACAGATGTTAGTATTGTGAGAAGCTACTAGTAAACAAGCGTAGTCATGTGGTCACACGGAAAACCACCAGTGGCTGGGAACAGAGTGAAATATAGGTCTCCTTCAGACCCGTAATCAGTATGTTCCTACTGACTAGGAAAGCTGAGAACCATTTTCCAGCAAATCTCATTTTAAAGAACAAAATATGTAGGCACAGTACTTACATATGAAAGCCAATGGAAAATAGGATCCTGTAGCATCTAAACTTCTCGCCAGTGGCGTACTGGCAGGCCAGAAATGGCAGCGCACCAGACAGCCTTGGAGACTGGTTCACTGTATCGCTGCCACAGGCCACTTGGCTGTCTTCCCTGGCAGGAACCTGCCACCCAGCTGGGGATGATGCTGCGATGCAGTCCACCGCCCTGGTCCAGAGTCAGCAGCCACCAACCTTCCTCCTCCATCCTCAGCCTTCCCCAGGCCAGCCCACCGCAGTCAGCACACTTACAAGGAGCGCCACAACCTCCCTCTGTACCACATTGGGTGCCATGCTGATTTGTTTCCTAGAATCACCTTAACTTCTGGGATTTGTAAAAAAAATGATGAATGGGGGCTGGCAGATGGCTCAGTGGAATAAGCACTTCCCTGGCAAGCGTAAGGGCCTCAGTTCAATCCCCGGTTCTGCCAAAAAAAAATAAAATAAAATAAAAATAAAAATAAAATTAAATAAAATTAAAGAAACCGCTTCTCCAAAGCCCATTTAAATAAATAAATGATGAATGAAGAAAATCATATAGTGTGGGAACACTAATCTAAGAGACTAATGGGAAAAAAGATTTTATCCATTTAATATGCAAATTTTTCCTACTTATTTGTGTGCTAGGGAAAGAAAGAAAGAAAAAAAGCCCACGTAATTCCTGTCTTTGGGACCTAATGTTCCCTAGGTGATGAGCCGATTTCCCTATAGACAGGCGTCAAGGTTTCTCTCCTCTGCTGTGGCCCCAGGAGAATGGCAGGTTTGAATTCCTTTCCATGCTCTTCCCAGGAAGCTGAGCTGAGATTAGCATGTGGAACTAGTATTCGTTCAATGCCAGTGACTAGCCAGGCACTTCCATGCTACGACTTCATCCTGGGAGCTCAGAACCTGGCTTATGAGAAACCCACTGTAGATAGCAGAGTCCAGGGATAGTAAATCCTACTGAAGTATCAGGTCCATGTAAGCTGCTTATAAGAAGGCAGACTGCATGTACTAAGTAATCAAAGAATACCGTGAACCTGCAAAGAGTTGAGCGTCAGATATCATAGAAGTGGTTCTAAGTGTTCAGAGTTTGGTGAAGGAGTTAGTGTTCTATATGATGAATGTCTTGTCTTGAAAAGTGGGGCTTCAAATAAACATGAGGCAGCTCAAGCTGCTTTATTTCTTCTCCGTGAATTGCTAAGGGGCAGATCTGTAAGCTCCCCAACCAAGGCAGGCCTGCCTGTGGCCCTCCGCAGACCTGTGGGGAGCAAGGCAGGTCCTGAGGACATTTCTGTGCCTGATAGCAGCTTCGTCGTGGCTGCTGCTGGCACCCGTCTGTCCAGAATAGAGCTTCGCAGATCAGCATTCAGGGCTGAGAAACTCAGCCAGCCCTCACGCAGGGTGTGGCCTTTCAGTTAGCGTCGTAGGCAAGAGCTGAGGGTTGTCTTTAACATTCTGTTTTTATCTCTTTAGTCATTGTGCATGACTTTCTGTAAGTTGTTCCTTCGGACTAATACAACTGGCTAACTGTCATCCTTTCTGCAACTTCCGGCTTGCTCTCTTAGAAACCATTGTCAACTTCAGTGCCCTCTCCTGACTTCAGAGTCTTTTATTGTTTCCCTGTTAAGCATATCTTTTTTCAACATGCAATGGGAAAAATACATTTAGGAAAACCAGGTAGAATTTTTTTAAAATCTTAAATATGTGAGGCAGTGTGTGTTAATTAGCATCATTGAGCCATGCCATGGTGTAGATGTGCTTCAGAGCATCATACTGCATACACACTACGTGTGTGTGTGCGTGTGTGTAACTTTGACAAGTTTTAAATATTAAACGTTTGAAAAACCAAGTGGGTCTTCCATGTCACAAGATAGTGACAGAATCCACCAATTACCACATTGGCTTGCGGGCTTTTAGCTGTGATGACCAAGTCCCCGCGTACTCCGCCCTGGGGTCTGGAGGAGGTACGGGCGCAGCCGTGGCTGGCTTCTGTCACTGTTTAATGTATGCCTTTGAGCATCAACCTGATTTAGAGCTTTCAGCTCAGCGTTGCTGATGAAAGTCTGTGAGGAGCTTCCAGCACACAATTTCCAGTTTGTAAGTGAAGTGTGTCCTAGAAGTTCATTTCTCAGGAGCTGTTTAGAACTTAGAACACTTGCCCGGAGAAACAGTATTGTGAGTAAGTTGGTTTTCAGACTCCAGTCTTTAAAAATGTCTTTAACCCACAACACAGTTAAAATTTACATACTTCTCATGGAATAGAGAGAAAAAGAGTACTGTTGAGATGCTGGGCATAAGCCTCCAAGAAAAAAGCAATACAGGGGAGTTAAAAGGTATTTTTTATTACAGAGAAATAATGTTAATTGAAGGTAAGTTAATATGAAACTTTTATAGTGACTGAAAAGAGCCTTTAGGTATTGTTGAGATTTTAGGCATTAGTAGCTGTAGTTCTTTGTTTTAATTAATTATACATTTTTAAATTCATACCTGTATGAAAGAATCAGAAATTTTCCCAAGTAGCTTTTCTTTACCTTGTTAAAAAGAAGATGCTTATGAGTGGAATGAAGGTAAGGAGGAGGCAACACATGATTTTAGAAATTCTTCCCAAAGAGAAAGATAAAAAAGGGATCAAATTAATGACCCCCTTCGGTGGGAGAAATCACATTTGAAGTGGATTAAAAGGAACTGGGAAAGGTAGACAAAGGAGGGAGAAAAAGATTCCAATTAGGATTCCACCTATGTGAGGCGTGCGTCAGAGTGGACCTCACAGAGACGGAGGAGGGTTGGGAGGCTAGATGGGGACCTGAGAGGTGGTGCGGAGGGACAGGAGGGCTCAGGTTTGCAGGATGGGCACCCTGGAGCTGGGTGATGGCACCACCGTGTGACTGTCTGTCATGTCAGTGAACTTTGTGCTTAGAAATGCTGTGACTGGAATTTTGTATTTGTGTTTT
>NDGN011430181.1:0-33845 GCA_002564285.1 Tympanoctomys barrerae | reverse complement strand
GATTCCAGAACTGGACTAGGATGAGGCAAGAAGATCACAAAGCAGAGCTTGGCCTGGGAATTTAGCAACTTAGTGAGACATCCTGTCTTCAGACAAAAGCTAGAGAAATCAGGCCAGAGAGTTAGCTCAATGGTCTAATCACCTGCCAGGCAAAAGTAAGGACCTGGGGCTTAATCCCTAGCACAGCATGCTGGTCCTGTAACTGGGTGTGGTGGCACATACCTGTAATCTCAACACTGGGGGAGCTGAGACAGAAGGATCACTACGGGTGTGAGTTGCATAGCGAGATCCTGTACCAAATAAATAAACAAACAAACAAACAAACTAGAGACATACCTGGGAATGTCACCTAGTGTGAAGGCACTGAATTCAGTTCCTAGGACAAGAGCCTCCACCCCACCCAAAAAGTGTTCCAGGCTAACAGGTTACAGTGCTGGGTTACAAAGCCAGGAGACACTCGGAAAAGAGTAACAGACTCTGGTGATGGATCAGGCAAGGGAGTTAAGCGTGGTACAGAAGATGATGCCTGGGGTTGAGGGTTGAAGAATTGAACAGAAAATGGCGTCCCTCATGGAACAGCATAATGGGTGGCGGAAAATAGATCTGGAAGACAAAAGGTGTGCATTCACTTCTAAAAGACTGAGTTAAGCATATATTTAAAACATCAGATAAAGTCAAACACAAAGTCATATGTTACAACTTCAGATATCAGGAGAGTACTAGCATAAACACAGCTTGAAGTCACCTATCTGGATGCAGAAATCAAAGTTTGGATGGAAGAGATATCTTAGGAAGATTAAAAAAAGGAGAAGACACTTAAGGCTGATAACGGTCTGAAAATAACTCGAAAGTCTCTCAGGATCAGATTCTATATTTTCCTGGAAGTTTATAATGCACCAGTTTACCAGTATTTTACCAGTATCTCCAACATATTTTGATAAATTTTTTTAAAAGAATGAGTGTGGGTCAGGGAGATAGCTTATACTGTATTTGCAACTAAAGTAATCAAAACAAAATATTTTATTTATAATTCATCTACATATCCTTACTTTTATTTCATTTATAGCTATTCCAGAATCAGAAGCAACTGGTGTTAACTTGATATGTAAATTCCAATTGCTCTTAAGTGCACAGAAAGAATACAAACATTTTTAGAGTACATGAAGTTGAACCTTTATTTGGAAAGAATAAGCGCTTGCTTGCCTGGCAAGTGCAGGGTCCTGAATTCAATCCTCAGTACCACAAAAATATAAATAAATAAATAAATAAATAAATAAATAAATAAATAAATAAGAAAAGAATGAGTGATTTGAGGACAATCTTTTGGAAAATATCTGTTGATGAGCACTGTGGCAAATTTGAGATAATTTCATTCAGCTACTAATATATCAACCAGTAAACATTTCCCTCCACCTAATAAAGGTATATATACAATTAAATGGCAGTGCAATATTTTATTTCTTTCAGGCAACATTTGAGAATTTTCATTTCTTAGACTTTCTTTGTTTCTGTGTAAAGTATAACACACCACCTCTCAGCATGTTCTAAGTACAAGGCAAGCCTCACTGTATGAACACGTTCCTGGTCATAAAGATTTCTGGAAAGTCATTGTGCTTATGTTTATCCGACATAAGCCTATTTGTTTTGGTAACAGATCTTCTCCATAAGTGAGATGCCATGAATCCAAGGATACATGGCTTAAAATTCACTGCTTTATTCTACTTTTGGGGTAAGCAAAAGAGAATATCAAAACCAGAACAAGGTCTTGTTTTAGGTTTGGGGGCTTTGATACGTAAATACGAATACTAAGCTAGAAACATTGGGCCCAGTTAGAGTATTCTGATGCCACTACTGCTAGCATACATAGTTCTATTCCTCAAAGTAGTGGGCAAAATGATGAGATTTTTAAACTGATGTAAACAAAACTTTTCTAAATTTTCCCTTTTTATGCTCTGCTTTATATAATAAATTAATTTATATAATAAATTATTCAATGTTTTCCCTTGTGTCATGTCTTATCGTATCTTAAAACCAAAAGTTGTAGACATGTTCAAAAAGTCAACATTAAACAAAAACATGTTTGTTAGCATTTCTAAGGGTATGTGAAGGAACTGGGAAAGGAAAACATATACTACCGTAATGAGGATGAGTCTTACTGTTGGAACTACCTAGCTTTGAATTTAAGTCCCAGCTCACAGTGATTAAACTTACTGAGCTATCTAACCTCTTTCCACACAATTATTCTATGAACCAAAAAATGTGCTTCACTAATAAATTTGAATACATTGTATGTATGCTCTATACTCTAAAAGTATTGTTTTTTAAAAAGTAAAAATTTTCAACAGTTTATGTGCCAAGGCAGATTGGGTATATAAATTCTTAGTTGAAGTCACAATTATCTGACAGATATGTTTGAAAGTGTGACATATTAGACATTTTCTTAAAAATAGACATTTCTACATTTTTCTGAAAAATAGGTAAATATATATCCATCTTAGATTTATACTTAAAACCATAAACTTTTTGTTATATTTTAAAGTTTTAGTGATCACATACTGTATTTGTAACTACAGTAATCCAAATGAAATATTTTATTTATAATCCACCTATATATCATTTTTACTTCACTTATAGCTATTTCAGAATCAGAAGCAACTTGTGTTAAACTTGATATGAAACTCTAACAGTTTTTAAATGTGTAGAAAGAATACAAACAATTTTAGAGTACATGAAGTTGAACCTTTATTTGGAAAGCTGAATTTCATGTGTAATGAAAATATTTTTCAGTTATACATATTCATAACATAATACAAACACCACCATCAATACAAACACATTTAATAAAGTTCTACTATGAACATTACCCTAAGTGAGAAAAAATAAGGTAATCAGGTAAACCTGCTGTATTTTATTACTCTAGATGATGTAATAAAACAATTTAGGCTACCAGACAAAGTAAGCTTTGGCTCAACCCTACTTATTTCATAAGAACACTAAGATCTATACTACCACAGTACTACAATAAACCCAAGCCCAGTATAACCAAAGTAAAATTTCAACAAGAATTGTATCATAATGGCATGTAAACATGTTTAAGATTTAAATTGGCATTATGTTTAATTGCTTAGAAAACACACCAACATTTTCATTATTGTCCTCCTCCCTTCAGCTTATCTCTTCCATGATATAAAATAGGAAAAAATATTACTCGAGACTTCCAGCATAATTCCATTGTGCTCTACATTTTTATAAATATGGATACATCTAAAATATCAGATGCCTTTGCACCAATAGAATAAATTCACCAAATCCACATTTTCTTATAAACATGCATGCAAAATTAGTGGAAAACACTTTTGTATAGCAAAGACCCTGCTTCATTTTCTTCTGATTAATAATTTTAAATGGCATATGCAAATCATACTGCTCAGTGAACAGTAGATTTAATTTCTCTTCTGTAGATGTTTTCCTATAAAAATATATTTATGTGCTCACAGGAAAAGGTTAGGTTGGTGTGTGAAGGTGATTTTAGATACACAATTCAATTACAGATTGGTTTATGAAGTTAGAAGGCATCTTAGCTTTGATCATTTGCAAATTTTTCTTTATAAAAAAGAACACCCTGTGACAAAGATTTATAAGCACTTGATAGATGAGAGTCTGAAGCAAAGTTGCTAGTCAACTTTGCTAAGGTTTATGTACAAACTTCAGTGCTGGAACCAGGAAGAGAACTTGGGCTTTCCTGACCCATGGACCATCTTGCGCAAACTGATCCCCATCCACGATCCCAGAAGTTATATACAATCTACGACAATAAATAATATTGGAGTAGACTCCAGAAAGTTGTTGCAAATCTGGCTAAGAAAAAAAATGCATAAATATTTGCTGCTGTTTAGTACTCAATGGGATTTTGCAAATAATTATTGCCCTTTTATATTCATCATCAAACATCACTGATTCTGTTACTTATATCTGGGGGGAATAAAATATAAAAATAATATAATTTCATAACTAAGATAAGAAAAAGCCATGGACTATTTCTGCTGTGATGATGATTCTTGGTAGAAGTTAAATAGTATTGAAGAAAGGGACCAAAGAACAATAGGAAGGGTCCATCATGATCCAGTCTTGTTTTTCATCATGCCCATGAATTTTGACTATCCAGAAGCTATAACTGAAAACCCTTGATTCTCATGCTGATAAAAAGAGAACAATCAAATATACAAAGATAAGTCATCTCAGTAATTGTGTTAACTTCTATCTTAGAAATCATTAAATTTATAGAGAATAGACTTTGTATTTTTACAAACAATTTCTAGCTTGCATGACCTTCTTAAGGTCATGTTTTGGCTGCTGACTAAGATGAAGAAGCAGAATAACAGCACAATTAAGTTCCCATCTTCAACTCTTTAGTAGCTGAGCAAATTCCTCCCAGATACATGAACACATGATGATACTTATTTCAGAAAAGTTGTGTCCTTGAAACCAGATGGAGATGGAGTTCCAGTTGTACTGATGCATGCATGGATGCGTACACTCATGCAGGTGAGGATCAGCATACCTCCTGCTACACTCTCTACTTCATGGAGCGTGGACAAACTCTGAGCCCATGACATGTTTTGAAATAAGACATATACTTGTTGCCTGTGCATCTTAGAGGACACATAAGATTCAAAAGGAGAATTAGATATCCTACATGTGTTAACAGTTCATCCAAGTTCACATTGACTATTACAAATGTCCCCAATTTTGGTCCCCAAAACATGTAATGGGCCACATGAACCAAAATTAAGGGTTTAACAGTGTACCTCATTAATTACAGTTCAAAGAATAAAGTAAGATCTGTGAATCATAATCATAGTAGTAGTTTCAGGGTAAGGTTAAAACTGTTTCCATATATATATATATATATATATATATATATATATATATATATATTCTTTGAACCATTTCTAAAATATTTTCATTTGCCATTTTAAAAGCAAGAGTAGCTCACATGCCAGGAAATAAATTCTCTAAATTTATACCAATGTTTAAAATGGGAAAATGTAGAAAAGAAAATCATTTACCATAATTATATTTAAAAAGTGATACAGATAAACATTGGGATAAGAATTGCCATTAGAAACAGATTTCTTTATTATGGTTGGGATAGGAGTACACTCAATAACAAAACTTATTTTCAAAAATATGAAAACATTTCCCTCAATATTTATATGATATTTTGTTTTGCTATTCTTTAATAAAAGCAATATAGGAATAACGTACAAATGCTTTGTATAGTCTTCAGTGTTGTAACCTTGTTATTGTTCGAATTCATGGAATGATTACCTGTAGCTGAACTATATCATGCCTATCCTCATATTTCCAAATAAAACACATCTATACTTTAAATTGTGTAAATATCAACATCATATGTACAATGCATTCATGAAATATATAACATCAGGCAGATATGGCATCATATAAACATACAAAGAAATAAAAGCTGTGAGTTTAGAAAAGGTGATATTAAATAGATAAACCTATTAGAATCTCAACATTGGCACCTTATTCCTGTCCTTCCAAAGAAATTTTTTGACCACCAGTCCTTTTGCAGTTTGCATTAGTCAAAAACAAAACAAAACAAAAGTTGTGCTATGGATGTCATAACTGGTGAAAACTAAAACTCATGTTGAAATTAAAAAATCTAGAACTCTGCTTAAAGTTTAATATCTCTGGGCAATTAGTTAGGAGCTCAATAAATACTAGTTGATTGCTTGCCTAAGACCTTTGCTACAAAAAAATTAAATAAGTTTAAACTGTATATATTCAATGCACTGTTTTAATAAGACATTCACATTCCTTTTTACATTTTTAAATAACCAGTTTGCTTACAATCATTTCACCTGTAGTGAAGTAAAGTCACTAATACAGTTCAGAGACTGAATACAAATTGTGCATATGGAGATAAACCCACATTAGAGCAACCTCTATGCAAACCCACTGTGCAGAGAAATCAGGCAGATATGGCATATGCCAAAAGGGTACTTTGGATTTAGAGATGTGTCTAGATACAGGATTCATTTTGTATTCTGCATTAGCAGCACCAAATACAAAAACAAAAACAGAACATAGCCTAGATATGGTTGCTGTTTTAGTTTTTGAAGACAGTGCTATGATCCGCATAATTTCAGGATATCACACTCTGGAAACAATCTGCCAACATATTCCTACTCCTATATGAAAGTTCTTGCTTCCTTGAATAGATAAATATGAAACGTTGGAGGAAGCCATGAATGTCATGTGACCATGTTGTGTTTATGCCCGGAGTGGAAATGTTGCCGTAGAACTTCCATTGCTCTCAACAGATCCCTTCTCTTTTGATCCAGCATAAGCACCAATAAATGACCCATCTTCATTGAAAAGCCCATGGTCTCCCTCTCCATACTGGACTAAGCTGTCAGCACTTTCCGTAGGCTGCATATCCCTATGGAGGGAGCGAAGGCTTCCTTTGAGAGGTTTTTCATCACTATCACTAGAAAACAAACAAGCAAAAAATCTTAAAGAAGTTTATATTTAGAGTCACATAAAGCATTCTTAAATATTAATAATATTGAGGACATCAGTTTCAGCATGGAAGAATATAGAACCAAATGATATATCCATAAATAAGTGTTTGAAAAGTTGCAACCAGGACCAATGAGATAGCTCAGTCAGCCAATTGGCTGTTTAGGAAAGCATAGGGACTGGGGTTGGATCCCTGGCATCCCATTCTGCACCAGCCCTGCCCTCAGGTGTGCTGAGCTGGCCACTGAGACCATATGTGTGGTTCCCGCCTGTAATCCCAGTGCTGGGGAGGCTGATAACCCGAGGACCACTATGAATACCAAATACACTTTTAAAAAAATTGAAACCAATTGACATTATTTTGAGTGACAGATAAATAGTTTGTTCTTATTCACAATATTTCTTTCCCCTTATCTTTGAAAGCAGGAGATTCTGGAAGCTACGTGGCAATTAGCCCTCATACACAGAACTTCTGTGTAAATGTTTGTTCCTGAATTCATATGTTGAATTCCTGAGGCCTGGTGTCGCAACAGGGAGTAATAGAGACTTTGGGAGGTAATTAGTCACGAGAGTGAAAATCCCATGAATGGTGTTAATACCCTAATAAGTGAGGCCCCAGAAATCTCCCTTGCCCCTAACACTTTATGGGAATAGAAGGAGAAAGTGCCATCTGGGAACAGGAAAGGTGGCTCTCACCAGGCCCTGCATCCACCAGTACCTTGATCTCAAAACTGCCAGTCTCCAGAAGTGTGAGAAATAATTTTTATTCCTTATCAGCTATGTAGTTTATGGCATTTTGTAATGGCAACACAAATAGACTAAGACAATATAAATATTACTTCCCTTGCTTCCTGAACTTTAGGGGCTCCTAGACCCCAAGTATTAATTTGCTTTTTTATTTTTGATAGATTTTTCCCACATCCTTCTAAAATGTTTTTTTGTTTAGGTTAATCAATCAAATTCTGTTGCTTGCAAGGAACTCTCTTGAATAGCTTTATCAAACCCAGACTTGCACATGCTATAAGTATACTGTGTTTCTAGTATGGATTTTGTCCTTTAAGAAAAGTAAATATGATTTAGTAATACATGTATAAAATGTTACATACTTTTAAATTTATGATCAAGACACTAAAATTAACAAATAGTATCATAAATCTATATATCAAATGAAATGTTTTTTATAAAATATATAAAAGGAACAATTTGTAAAAAAGATATAGAGTATTTAATAATTTGTGGTATGTATCACCTCTGTTAATCAATTATGTCCAGCCTCACATTTCTGAGAACAGTATTTTCTTCCTTCTCTACATTATGTGTGATCAGGTGCTTGCTTTGGCCAAAGAAGTGTGAGCAAAAGGAGACATGTGTCACTTCCTAGTGGGAGACTTAGTGACTGTTTCATTCCTCATGTTTGGTTTCCACAGCTGTGGTTGCCCCAATCCTCATCCAGCACCTGATGCTCTTAAGTGAATAGTTGATCACAGCAACATGTATTGAATGCACAACTTGAGGACATTTGGAAGTGTTTCTAACATCGCCATAGTCCAAGCCATCCTGACTGACAGAATGATTGGCTCCTGAATTAAGATGTTGCATTTCAAAAACAAAACAAAACAAAACAAAATAAAATAAAATAAAATAAAACATGTAACACTGACTTAGGGGCCATGCAACAAGTAATGAAAAACGTAAGTAAGAAAATATTAGAAAAAGTTTCAGGATGTGAATTCATATTATTTAAGGTCAGAGCACCTAGAATAACTGTCTCCTGAGGTAACTTGGATATAACTTTTACTGATGAATATACAGTTTGGGAACAAGAAGTTGGAAAATATATTAACCACTATGAAGGGATGTAATAAAATAACACAAGAGATAATGTTGCCTATAGTTTTAAAGAAGTAGCAGAATATGAGGAAAATTAGTTTTTTAGTCAAGGCACTGATTTAGTTTTACTCCATTTTAATTTAATTTTGTTTTCTATAAACCTAAGATAATATTGCCTTACATAATATTTTGGACAGGTCTCATAGGTCCCAAATAATTCTAGTCTTGAGTAATTTGAGTCCTTGTATAGTCCCATTCCCTCTTTCATGTGCTCCACTTACTGACTCACTTCAGAAGACAAGTAATTGATTTCACTTTCAAAATGAAGTTACAAAAGGAGAGTGACTTATAACTAAGATGCTCTCTCTTGCTTGCTTCGAAGAAAGCCAGCCACCACATGACAAGCTGCACCATGGAGAGATTCATCCAATATAGAATTAGGAATGAACTTTAGTCTGTAAAAACTGATTTCCTTATTCCCACATCGCGCATGGAACTGAGTTCACCATGTGACTGGACCACAAAGTGGATCCTGTTCCAGCTAAGGTCCAGGATGTGACCAGCGTCCTGGGCAACAGTCTCTTCCACATTCTGAGAGACCCTCAGTCTTAGGCACACCACCATTAAGCCATGCCCAGACTTCTTACTCAGAAGCAACTGATAACTAATACAACAGCAATGTCTGTCTGTCTGTTTCTCTCTCTCTCTTCCTCTTTTATTCTAGCAAGAATTTAAATAAATTAATGAAGAAATATAAAAAAGAGTATTAAGCAGAAGAAATTACAAATATAGATTAAGTAGAGATATGATGAGTTTCAAATATGAATATATTATCTCAGGACAGCTAATCAATACCTCATATCTTTGGTTATAGTGATGGCCACATAAAACCAGATTTCTTATTTCATGTAGATTTTGGTATTATGTTATTATAAATTCAATATGAAATGGGAGTAAGCCTCTTGGCCAAAAATACAAAAACAGAGGGACTGAAATATGACAACATAGAAAAAGAGCTATGAAATGGAGAGGGTGGTGGAGTAAAGTAATATAGAGAGATACAACCAGAGAATGAGATAGTTTAAAATTTCTTCAAGCTCTACAGACCTTAGTACTTGAATTTTTGCTAGTTCTCCCAGCTGAGACCCCTTTTATACTCACAGATTTGATGTACTGCTGATCTAGAGCCTGGTGTATTCCATTTTTTATTATATTTATTGGATTCCTTTTAGACAGAAGTAGCTGGTTTTTCTTAATTTGTTCTAATTCATTGATTACAATTACTTGCATGTGTATTTTTTCCTCTGCAGACTCAGTTCACAGTCTTTTATGAGGGCAGGTACACACAGAAGACCTACTATGTGTGTGTGGGATGTAGGCTAAATGGAATACAAATTCACAGTGGCTTCACGATAGTGTAGCTAATTCCAGAAGTATAGGTAAAAGTGAACTGTCTTGTTACATACAGACCATTATGAAACCCAGCTCATGTGCTCTCTACCCAAGCTGTGGGTAACACATTCACCCTGTACATAGAAATTTTGTTCTGATCATTGAAGTAAACCTTATTGATGCAAAGTATTCATACCAAAGCATTACAATAACTATTATTTTAAGAATAAACACTTTTTGTCCATTTGACAAACCTGATGAATATCTATTTTGATCCATTTTTAAATGGCAAGTAGCATTTACCTGTATTCACCAAATGTTTCATCTTTAGCAGACTGAACTTCAGGATCTGGGTGTAAATCTTCTTTTTCTTTTACTATAATGATAGAGGGAAAGTTATACATAGACTTCTCAAAGAGATTTTTAGCAGTGCTATTAAAATATGTATAATCAAAAGGCACAGCACTACTCAACTTTTTTTGGTTTTGATCATACAAGTTTTCCTGTGGCTAAATTCAATTAGTTTCATCTTTGTTTAAATTAATAAGTAAAGTTGTTTGGGAAATTCTAATTTATCATTAAGTTTGAAGCATGTAGCAGATATTTTATTGCACAGACAATAATTCTTATTGAAAATGTCCATTTTGATAGCCTTCTTTATGATGGCCAAATTACTCAGCATTCTTTGAAATAAGTTATCATGTAAATCTATGTCATTAAACTACCATGAATGATAAGAATCAATCTCTTAATTATGCCACAACCTAGGAGGCTGGGGAGATGGCTCAGTTTAGTAAGCGCTTCCCTGGCAAGAACAAGGGCCTGAATTCAATCCCCAGTTCCGGAAAAAAAAAAAAAATATATATATATATATATATATATATATATATATGACCTTGACTTACACAAAGTTGTCTCAATAATAGTAATATTTTAAATTAAGATTTTATTCTTAAATAATGGGATAACAGTCATAGCTCTTGCTTCTTTTCTCAGAGAACTCAAATAGCAAACACTTTTTACAGTGACTAGGAGATAATCTTAGCACCCAACAATATGAAAGGTGTTTTGTTTTTCATTTAAGCATGTGGTTTGAAAAAGTTCTTTAAAAAATGGATGGGTTCACATGTCACAAATGGTTATTAAGGATACTCAAGGAGAGATGCTCAATATTTTAAAGACTTCCAATGATTTACTCTGAGTACTTAGTAGTGATTTTGAAAATAATGCATTACAATTCAGATATTCCAGGAAAATGTGAAATGTGTAACTATATAAATTATGCACTTAACTGTACCAAAAAGCTTAAAATCATGCAAGAGCTGCTATCTATGTACATGATGGTTTCCCAATTGCTTAATGAAGCTCACTAATCTGAATGTAATCAAACTTATAGGAGTGATATCTAAATAAATCTTTCTCTTTACACAGAAGCACTGGGAATACTAAACAAAAATTATATACATATATATGTATATATATGATAAATTGGGAAGTTGAGCTTAATTAAAATAAACATTAATGAGGGTATTTTTATTTCTATTTTATTTATTTGTATTTATATTTATTTATGTATTTATCTTTAATAAACATTTTTTATACATTTAAAGAGAAAAATAGATAAAATAGCAATGGAACAGTTTCAAAATGGGTTAGTAGGACAGTTACAATAATTAATGCATTGCATATTGTTGTCTTCATAGTAGTTTATTCAGGGGACAATATACAGACATGATATCTTGTCCAAACAATATTAGTACAATCCTCTCTTCTTTAATATACAATTAATTAAAGAAGTAGTATATCTAATACAACCATGGAAAATGAAAAAAACACACTTTTCAATGATTGAAAATTGGAGATTGTAGCACCAGAGAATATTGATACAAATATCCCAGGTCTTCTATGTATATAGAAACATGCTATAGATGGTTACCATCTTTTTAAGACATTAAAATATGTGCCATTAATGAATGAATCTCTGTTTAAGGATAGAAAAGAGAAATGTAGAGGTATTTTCAACCATGTTCCAGTGTGTTTTAAGTACTATAAATGCGAAAACAAGCATTTACTTCAAGGTAATGTGGTAGATCAGTAGTAGTGAACCTATGGCATACATGTTATTGTGGTTTTAAAATAAAATATGTTAATGAGTGAGCTACTTTTCTTAATTAAGTCTTCAGTATCCAGATTTAATTGCAGTGTTGGTATTTTGTGATAAATAAGTGGGTCTCAGATTACAGCTTGGACATATGGTCTCAAATGGTCTTCACTGAATATAGATCACCTATATTCCCATTGATAAGTTAATTTAGGAATAATGTTTTCCATCCAGGTTATTATATATCTAAGTTGCTAATATAAATTTGACTTCAGCGTGTAATTTTTTTAAAAATATCAGATCTCTGAAGAACCCTCTTAGAAACTGCTATTTGATTAACTGTATATCACAGTAATAAACTGTTTACCTGAATACTTTCCACCTTTGTTCCGCTTCACGAAGCAAACAGTTAACAAGACTAGTGTGAGAAGTGCAATTGCACACATCAAGCCAATAAACCATCCTTGAGTGGAGATGTCGTCATATAAACCAGCATATTCTGTTGTAAAAAGAGAAGTCACGACAGTGAATACCACAAAGCCTTTGGTATCATAGTATTTGGGGAAAATCAGATATTATAATTCAGCAAAGTAGCATCAATTTTTTTTTTCTCCTCTTATTGCTCCTAGAGGAAAAGTGATCCAAAGGATACTTTATTAGGGGACAACTAGGAACCTATTTCTTCTTTATTAAGAAAGGTCTGTACTGGGTTCTGAGTATGCGAACCAAAGGGAACAGAGAAGGCAGCGGCATCAAGCACAGAGCAGCGGGGAGCAGGCGAAGCGCAGGCTGCCTTGGTTATGCGTAGGTCACTGTGGAGCTTTGTGTGCTTCACTTTGTGGTTTCGCTTTGATAGATGCTTTAGTTTTTGTTATTAATACATGTTAATTAGCAGGGTATATTTTTAGGCAATTGTTCTGGCACAATCACTGTGAGATAAGTTGTAGCATTATGAAATATTTTTAATTTTGATAATTTTAAAATTATTTCCCCCAAAAGTTGTAACTATGATGATTATAGCTAAAATGCTCAATTATTTTATCTTTGATATAGGGTATATACATATAAAATGAATCCACTGGACACAGATATATTATCTAAGACTATCCCAAACACAATCTAATTTCTCACCTCTCCCTCTTGTCTCAATTACATCTTGAAAAATGCTATCGTTATCACCCCAATTCTTAGTCATTAGGCGAACTATGTGTTCTGCTCCCGGCTCAGATACCTCTACTGGGTGAACCTTTTGTGTAAGGTTTACTCCTTCTGATATCTTCCTGATACCTTTACCTAAGAAAGGTACACAGTTAAATTATATGAATTGTAATTATTGAAAGGCAAGTTATGAAAAGTTAAGAATAATACTGTTATTTGAGATGAAAGAAATCACTTCTGCATTTTAATAGTTCCTGAATTATCAGGAGATCAAGAGATTATCACTTCAAGGCTCTCTCTTTTAATATCCTGAAAATGAGTAAGTGAAATGACTTCAATGGATGGCCACATGAGATCAGCATGAAGTGCTACTATAAATCTGCCTGGTCATGTGAATGGTGTAAAACCAGACACAGACATTTAAAAAATTAAGCATTATTTTTTTTGTGGTTTAGACTGTCATATGACTAATAAAAATTGGATGTAGCCTTTTTGGTTTATAATGTATAATATAATCATTTTAATCAAATGAATATATTAACATAAATATATTAAAGGAATATAATTATTTTTATTCATATATTCTCTTTGTCTTAGACAGCTCCATAAATTCTATGGAATAACATGATATGGTCATATCATACATATTTTAAATTTGTAAAAACTTTAGCAATATAAAATGCAGGTTTATAGCTACATTTAAATGGAATGATTTTATTGATATTTTGAAAGTGATGTGAGACATACTTTCCCTTCCCAAAATACCAAAATCCAATAGAGCTGTAGAATTTCATATGACAGATGAAAATGGTACTAACTCTATGTCAATTTTTCATGTTGCAACATATATAAATTACTCTTGTTTTGACTTATACACTTAATAGGAATAAAGTCAGTATAGTAAATAAACCAAAAAAATTAGCAATTCATATGTGAAGTAAAAGACATTCCTTAATGAGAATATAAGGAGATACAAAATTGGGTTATGTGTGTATGTGGTAACATAAATACTTGTATATAACTTTTTATCATAAGATAAAAATTGAATGCAGTTATTGATAATAAAGATGTTTCATTAAAAATGGCACTAGGAAAAATACAAGTTCAGTAATACAGTTAAGCAAAGCCTTTAAGATTGATCACCATTGAAATGGAGAGCAATTAATTTTGAATTTGTAAAACAGAAATATTAGTATAATGTTAAGCAGTGCAAGCTTTTGAAAAAAAAAGGAGCAAAGCAAGTCATTTGTTCAATCACCAATGACACAAAATACTATTTCAAATTAACTCTACTCCCCTCTTTCATAAAAGTTGAAGTAACAACCAGAAAGCAATCATAAAGTAATACATGTGTATTAAATTCCTCACTGTGAGTAAATGTCAAATAATCTTGAAATGTGCTATCTAGGCAGAACGAGAAGGCAGATAGGCAGAAGTAGGAGATTCTAAATTGCATAAAAGTTATAGTTTCTATAGTGCTAAATGATATCAAAATGATTTTTCCTCAGTAAAAAATATATTTTTTCAAAGACCATGTCAAACTCCAATGGTAAAAATACAAATATGTCACTGCAAATATGGCAAGTTATGTCTATAGAAGAGAAATCAGTATCAACTGGGGAGGGGGCAGTAGCTGGGTTACGGAAAGTGCAGATTCCTGAAAAAGAGCACAAATACACTAGTAAGGAACATTATAAATTATGGACAAGACAATGAAGATATCTATTTTAAGACTCCCAAACCTATTAGTTGCTACTTTAGCTTGCATAGAAGATAAAACATCAGTTACATACTACACAAATGATATTTCAATCCTCCAAAATAATATTTGTTTAGCTTTAACACATTCAGGCCCCAGTTTTCCAATATATACACTATAGCATGGAATATTTTCAAGATAATTTTATGAATATCTCATTCTTATGTATTGCAATTGGCAAGAATAGGGCCAGCATTTTTCAGGAATACTATGGTCTTGCTTCTGTCAAAATAAACACAGCCCTGGGCCTTAAAATCTGTTTACAAGAAACAAGGAAGTTGCATACTTAGATGACTACTGTTCTGACTTCTATAAATCGAGTACTCAATATCTCTCTGCTTAGACCCTTAAAAAATAATAACCTTTAGTTAGCCAAAAGTTTTCAATCAACTTGTCAAAGCCTAACTCTCATGGCTAGATAAGTGAGTTCCTCCTTTCACTTTCTGTAGGATTTATCCTTGAAAAGAACTCAAGGTTTTTCTGGGATGTTAACTGAACATACAATATATCAAAACAGCCTCGGTGGAACATGCACTCTTTGCTATGTAGATATGTAGGGACAGTGAGAGGGGGAAACAAACTGACTGTAAATATCAGAAGAAAACTTTGAATTACAAATCTATTTTAATATAATCTGTAATAAATCACAGATAATTTAACTAGCATCTTTACAATATTTTTCTCTTCTCGCTATCTCTTCCATAGGTTGTAGTCTTTGTTTTATGGTACCATATGTAAATACTTCACACATAATAATTACCCTTTAATTATTATGTGTAAATGATTCTATTTTCTTTTGTACTATTTTCAATTTCCTTCTTCTATTCCCCCAAGCCCACCCATGTCTGACCATCCAGAAACTTCTAAATTCTCTCCTCTTGAGTTTATTATTACATATGTTAGCTCTTCTCAACCAGTTCCTTTTTAAAATTCTATCTTATTATTTCTTTTCTGATCATTATGAAATTACAGAAAGCACAGCAAGGATACTGCTAAAATCACAACTGGACAAATAATTTAAGGAAAAAATAACTGTTAGAATGAAACAGAAAAGTGTAATGGAATTAAGAAAGTTGGACTTTAAGTGAAACCACAGATTCATAGGTTGTTTCCAAGAATGATATTCGGCATTAATCTCAGACACTAAAATAAAATTGGTGCATGAATCAATGTACACATGAATTAAGACAGGAAATGAGATATATTATGTCTGTGCTGTGAGAAATTTTTGTCAAAACAAAAGACAATTATTTTTCTTAATGGAAAAATTTTCCAAAGAAAAATATCTCCCTACTAACCTGTTCAATCATTCTATGTTGCCCTATTTCAATTAAGTAGAATTATGGTTCCTGGCCCCGTGTATGCTAAACATTGACTACTTTTGTATTGTTCAGAAATCTACAAATTTAGTTAACAGGCACTTTACCAACAAGATTAATAAACTGTACCTATGTCAGTGGAAAACAGAAGGTCAGACAGATTTGCATCACAATCATTTCTAATTTATTCAGTAGCATAGGGAATTCCTTTCAGGATAGTTGTTGCAAACATGCAGAAGGCTCAAATACTTACTCCCTTCTCCTAATGTGACACTTTCCTCAGTGACTGGTTTCCCACAGCCTTTGGAAGTACAAGCTCTCAAGTAGAACTTGTACTTGGTAGTTGCATTGAGGTTTGAAAGATGCCAGCTGGACTTTGATGGAGTTGTAATATTGATTTCATTTAATTCTCCAATTTCATCTGTGTCATTTACTAAAGAAATAAATATTGAACAATGGTGCCTTAAGTTTTATAGTACCTACCATAAAGTTATATTGCTTTTTATCTTTCTTCATACTTGTGTAATACAAATAATTACTTTAATTGTTCATAGCTATCTGCTCATACAATCTTCTACCACAGATGCAGTTACTATGGCCAAGTCATACTTCAGAAAACCTGAGACCTACCAAGAATAAGCACTTTGCCCAGATCACTACTCATTAAATAGCAAGCAAATATTTGAGTAACCCATGGTCTTTTGGCTCTAGGGACATTTTGAATCACTGGGCCCCACCTGAGACAAAAATCTTCATATTAAAAATGATGGACTTTCACAAACTATTTGTTTTCATTCTCTCCTTAAGTACTTGATCATCTTTGAGATAAATATTAAGATTATGTGTCTTCTGTGGTTTCTAATTTGATATGTAGCACCAAATAAGTACAGATGCTCCTTGAACTACAATGCCATTACATCCTCATAAGTCCTTCTATGGTGGTTGACATTGTATCAATTTGAGATGCCAGAAGATTGGCAGGACTGGCTTGGTGATATCATGACCTGGGGCATGGCTGCCTTGGCCAAAGTGACTAGGAACAAAAAGGGTACATAAGGAGGTTGAGGAAGGCTTCTATGCGCCACTTCCTTGGTGGAGCTTGATCAATGCAGCAAAACCACTTTGGAGGAACTCAGATCATTACAGCAGCTGCCGGCACTTCCTTGGAGTAGCTCTGGTCTTCGCAGTCAGCATAGAATGAAGAGAGAGAGACTTGATAGACACTGGAGCTGTGGCTCATCCTCTGCTCTTCATTGTTTTCTGCTGCCATGACCTAAAGCTATCTGCCTCAGTGCCAGCAAAGTATGGACTGAAACCTCCACTAACTGTGAGCTAAATAAACCTTTCCTTTCTTAATTTTGGGTGTCGGTATTTTGTGCCAACAATGAGTAAGAAGGAACTGGCACGCTCTCGTTAGCTCAAAGTATTATATAAATCAAGAATGTATTCAACGAGCTCACTTTAGCAGCACAAATACTAAGAAAACATTTAATGTAGCTAGCCTGAATGTCATAGCTTAGCAACACAGAGCGTTGTAGAGTGTCAATTGTCAGTGCTGTAGCCTCATGATCCTGTGATGACTGGAGCTGCTGTTTGGTGTCTCTGTCCAGCACCACTAGAAAGCATGGCACCATGAATCACTTGACCAGGGAAAGACCAAACTCAGAGTAAAATGTTTGCTGCATACTCTCCCAGCATCATGAGGTGAAGCCATCTTTAAGTCACAGCCATTTATACTTTCTATATACAGAACAAATAAACTAATGAAGTAATTAAATATTTTTATATATCCACTACATGGTAAGTACTGCCTAAAGTGTTGAGGGTCAAAAGTAATGTTAGGTTATTTGTTTTAAATAATGTGCATATGAATACAACATTCTTTAAGACTACTAAAAGGACAGTCCACATGATGAACTGATAGACCCAAGAGCAAGCAGCAATTAGTCATCAAATGTTAATTAAATCTCTAAAATGAATATAAGAACCCCAGAAAATTCTCATCTAGAGAACCTGCAATGAGTAAGAACAAAAATTTGGACTACCTAAAAATATGCCAATCAATCATTCAGTGGTAATAAAGAAATAGGTGAATATTATGATCTTTAAAAATACACTTAAACATATTATGCTATTTAGAAATCCACATGATTACAGAAGAAGTATAATTATGATAATAATTAATACTTTACTTTCCACTCTATAAAAATCCCTGAAAAGCACAGCTTTTGGGGGAAACCCACTAGGGTCCACCCCCCTTCTGTCCTCTTAGACAAGAGCTTTCTTTCCCCCAATAAATATATTCTGCTCCTAAAAAATTGCTTTCTGCTATGTTCTAAGTACTTTGTTAAAAAATACATTTAAGCCATACTCAAATCATTATGAAGATTGGAATTGAAACAATGTTGACGTTTATTTCCAGGAAAAATATAAGGCACATCTTTAGTAAACAAATTGATACTAAAATGTCTTTAAATGGTTCTTCCTTTCTTTGTACACTTTTAAAAAATGGTTCATGAATGTAGACCAATAGACGAATTTGCTTTGCATCTTTACTTAATGGTTACTTCCTCAGAACCTAAATAAGTACATACGCCCAACATGCCTCAGTTCCTTCTTCCATAACATAGTGACAGTACATATTTCATAATGTTTCATTTTAATAAAATAATACAGGGACAATATATGATCATGTTTTGGCTATACAACAAGCACGCAGAAACACTAAATTGCTACATCAATTTAACTGATATCTATGTCTAGCAAAAACATGTTCCAAATCAGCAGAGATGAGCAGAAACTAAAACTGGTATGCAACCCCATACTGGTTGCTTTTCAGATGACGTCTCATCAGAGTGTCAGGACAACGATTCAATTGGTCTCTGCAAGCAGAGGAGGCTAATTCTTTGTTGACTCAGTACTTTTTTGTTTAGGGTTTGTGTTCTCACATTCTAAAGCACACATTGTTGGGCTCTGACTAAGAGTTATGTGGTCTCAGTTACCTAATTTTTGTCTTGAACAGATTCTTAGATTTGAACACTATCAAGGAAGAAGATGCTATGATTTAAGACGATCTATTCTTGTTTAAACACATTAATCCAATGTCACAGAAGCAAATAGAGATTATTCTAAGTAGTAGTCTGAAAATAGGTCTCTTCTCTTGAGATTATGTGCTTGAACTAGTGAGATAATAGAGAATTATGCTAGCAAAGTATCTTCAGGTTGGGATTATAATCATGAATCGGAAGTCAAAGAGGAAGCATAGTTTGATAGTTCTATGTGCTTTGAATAGCTACCATATTACTTATTAGTGTTGCTTTTTGAAATGTTTCTTAATTCTCAATGCTTCTATGTAAATATTAAAAACAAAGGTACATTGTTTTAGTTCTAGAGCAAGTGTTAGAAAAATTTTATTGTCTAAATTAAATATTTAGTCACCAAAAATCATATGGCCCCTTTGCAGTGAGAAAATAGCTGTAGGAAATGTATTAACTATGCTCCAATAAAATTTGATTTATAAAAAGTCAGGGGCTGAAATGTAACTGTGCTATAACAAAGTCTGATAGCCTCTAAACTATGGACTAAAGTTATCCTTAGATCATTAATATACTGACAAACAGTTTAATTAAAAATTAAATATCAGCATATAAATGCAATTCAATTTTCTACTTACTAATCTGATATTGTAACAGATATCGAGTTAAATTTCCATTTAGTTTCATAGGTCGCTCCCAGGATAAGGTGGCAGTGTCTTTATCAACTTTGATGACCTTAAGCAGAGCTGGCTGTTCAGGTACTAGAAACATGAAACCAAGAATGAATAGTCATAAATCATTAAATTTCTAAAGAAAAACTGAAGTCTCAATAGATTAAAACTTTTTACAGAAACTGAGGCATTAACTCACACAAAGTACATATTAACTATTAGTAAGCAAGGAAATGTTCAATATGGCCATTGGATAATTTCCACAATTGGAATTATTCTTCACATTATTCTCTCACCTCCTTCTGGGGTTTGAAATATATAGGGTTCGCTTTCTGGTCCAGCTCCTTTTGAATTGTAGGCTAAGACTGTTAGGTGAAATTCACTGAAAGCATCTAGAGAAGGAACCATCCCATAGTTCCTTTGTCCTGAAAATCTCAGAATGTTTACTTCTTTGGGCTGCATTGTTCCATCCAACAGACTTTTTGTTTTCCACCAGTTTATCTGCAATGAAAATATAGCACAATAGCATAACAGCCTCACCAGAATCAGCACATGGTGGTAGATTCCCTTTGACTTCTTCTGAAAGCAGTTCATGTTCTCAGAGAAGAGATAAATGCAACAACAAGCAGGAAAAAGTATGATAAAAACCTGATATCCTTTCAGATGTCCATGGACTCTGTCCTTTGGAATTGTTGACCAGGTAACTTTAACTAGTGTACTGTTTATAACATCCACGTTATGGACCATCGGAGCAGAATCAGGATCTGTTAAAGAGGCAAGATTAATTAAATTTCAGTAAACTCTGAACATGATTATGACAATCCCTTTCCCATGGTGAGTTTTATAATGTTTAGTGAAATTATAAAGCACTTTCATGAAATCAGTTCCAAATGACACTGAGAACTTCTTATTACAACAAACTTTTTTCAGTTAAAATGAAATCTTGGGAAAAGAGGACAGCTTATACTACATGCAAAAAATGAAGTTCTCCAGATGGTTACAATGTGGGCGAGTATACAAGGAAATTTAAAGCACTGTCCAGTAAAATATCCTGTGGGCATGCTATTTATGAAAACAAGTGAACTATAGGAATGAGAGAGATAAAATTATTTGTAATTTTGGTTAACTAAATATTAATAACAAGTTAATATTGATTGATAATATTCTGTTTGTCCAGCATTAAGAACATAATCTGCCAACAACTCTAGAAGATGGATATTACTGTCCCATTACTCCAAAAAGTACATACAGAAGAATAGACTAGATATGATACACTCAACACTCAAACTTAATGGGAAACTGGTGAATTCTGCATCTTTAGAGGTTAGTAAAAGAAGCTGAACTGCAGATAAGAAGTAATTTCTTATTCTTCACCTCTTTTTCTTACATCAAAATATTATTCCATGGGATAGAGGAATAATGAGAATACTTTGTATTCTGCAGTAACACACAAAGCCGTGTCTTCTCTTTTATCAGCAATGTAACTGGAGTGTTATTACATAATTAGTTTTTAAAGCTCTGTCACATCACCAGTATTTCAGCATTCCACTTTCAAATCTGGGTCTGGTCCTCATTAGTGTTCAGAAGGATCCAATCATCCGTTGAGGCCCTGGGATGACAGCAGGTGCCTGCAAGGGTGTCTTTGACCAGTAGGGGCAATTCTCACAAAAACCTTGTAAACCTCATGACAACTATGGTGCTTAACTAAAAGCACAGATAATTTCAAGAAGTATTTGATTTTCAAAAATTACTTAAGAACTAAGTAAAGTTGAGGCTTTCACACTAGTTGGTCAGCACTCTATATTGATCACCTGCCCTTCACTAAACCCTACAAGGGGAAGCATGGGCATATCCTTTTATGTTCTACAGCTAATACATTCACTTCGCATGCAGTAGGTGCCCCCAAGTGTGTGGGGACAGGAATGTAATATCCTGGCACAAAACATCTTCCAGTGTTGAAGAGTTTCAGGTGCATCACTTACAGTCTTCTCCTGAGTACAGAACCACTGATTGAGGCTCAGGTCCAGAGCCAAGTTGATTGATGGCTTGAATTTGCACATCATAAGGAGCATAAACACTGGGCGTCATCACCCGCAAGGTGTGGTTTGTGACTGTTTCCTCTTCCCACTCCACCAGCGCTCCCTGTGGCTTCCAGCTCACTCTATACTCCAGGCCTGGCCCATTCTGTTCCATGGATTTCAAAGGCTAGAACAGAAGACAAGATCATCAACATGTAACAAAGACACAGCAGAGAACCACTTTAAAGTGGCAGGAGGAGGCCACAAAGGTCTACAAGACCCACCTTGGGGTCAGAGACAGTCATAAAAAGTTTTGTTCTTCTTTAAGTGTAAGCTTGATAATTATACCTTTACTACTTTCAATCATGGATCATGCATGCCCTTGTGGATGCAAAAGACTTTGAGGACATGAAATAATTTACAAATAAATTGCATAGAAGGTTTTAACTTTTTCTTAAGCTTCCCAATATATCCTCCCCCCCAATATATCATTTTTTTCCCACAGAATTTGGTAGAAATGAAAAGATATGCCATCAATTCTTAGGCAAAATTTTCTACATCTGATTTCATCTGTTTCCATGACTGTCCCTAAGGAGAGAGAGATAAAATCAGTCTGTAACTTTGTAGAATTCAAATGGTTATACACCAGTATGCTGGATGCAGTAGTTCCTTTTTATATAGTTTCCCACCTCCATGGCTATTTCATGTTTTTAAGGGATGATGCTTCCCTCATGCACTTAATTTAGATAAATAGATTTAAAGGAAGACTTTCTAGCATAAGAAACTGATTGTTGCCATTGTAGTTCTTAATTGACAATACTTCAATGAAAAATATAATTAAGTGTGACCATTTAATTTCACAAAAGCAAATTTTATCTAAAAGACTATTACATTTTTTAAAACATTATGTTTTTAAATAAAACTTGATTTGTAAATTGAGTTTGTTTGTATTAACATTTATATAAAGTTCACTCATACTGACCATAATTTCATTTGTATATGTGGGTGTTTCAATAATGTCATATAAAATGTTCTTCAAGAATTTATAATGCTACTTCATTCAGTCTAACTCACTATAATAGTTATTATGGGCATTGACTGGAATTAAATTGAAAACATCACACTGTACCAGCAAGGAACTTTACATTCATTCCAAAGTGAATATTTAAATTACCTGAGAGAATAAAATAAAATGAAATAAAACTTCCAGAAAAATTTTAAGGTCATTACATACATTTGCATTTATTGGAAAGTTATGTTCTGAGACACTTTACTTTAGCATGAAATAGATACAAATTCACCAGGGGCTTTTGCATTTTCCAAATGAATTAGACTATGAACTTTTAGCTTTATGCAATCTGGAATTAAAATTTCCTTCAGCCTCAACTGACAGCAAATATATGCAAATAAGTTTACTCAATTTGTGTGTTTTGCTTCAAGGAAAGTAGCTAAACTTAATAAATTCCCTGAGGAAATTTAAAATGAAGTATACCTCTGTTATGAGAACTCTTAGCTTTACTGTGAGATCTTCTTTGGGCTCCTAAACAACAGCAGGCACACTCTTTATTTGGCTTTGAGCCAATGGCTAACAGAATCTCAATAATTCTGACATAAGCTCCTTAAGAAAGACAGAACCACAGATCAATGATAGAACAAGCAGGAAGGCCACATGTCTTCTCTTCTTCTCATAGTGCACCATGAGAAGGTGTGTTTACTAAAGATGTTGTTTTATTAAACTTGGGTCTAGGAATCTCTAGGTAGAAGTACATGGATGACCTTCAAGCATCTGAGAAGACCATGGTGTTGATAGATTCAAGGAGTCTCTGATTCTAACATATTTTTCAAAGAGAACTATGAACAGATAAAGTTATAACTACCAATCTAGACACTAGACAAATTACAAAGTGTATTTTTGTGTGCATATGTATTAGATGCAACATTCTTGAAATATGTATACATCTCAAAATAGCTAAATTGTGGTAGCACATATATACCTTCCTCACACCTGAATAATTTTGTGGTAGAGAAAAGACAAAATTTATCCCCATAACAATTGTCTAAAATGCAATACAGTCTTATAACTGCAGTCACTATGTTATATATTGTTTCATTAAATTTCATTTTGTTCTATTTTAGAGCAGATAAATTTTATTTTCATATTCTCAAAAAAAATAATAAAACTTTGTCATTAGGAGTTTAACAACTTGGGGCCAGGAAGATAGCTCAGTGGTCTACACCTCTGCGTGGCAAACCCAGGAACCAAGGTTCAATCCCTGATACTACATGCCATGCCAGCCCCACACCAGACTAGGCAGCCGGTGTGGTGGTACATTCCTCTAATCCCAGTCGTGGAGAGGCGAACCAGAGAATCACTGGGAGTCTGAGCTGTGCAATAAGACCCTGTACCAAGTAAATAAATAAATAAATAAATAAATAAATAAATAAATAAATTTTTCATTGATTTTTAAAAGGAGTTTAACTACTTGGCTAACATCAGTTAGGTAGGTATTGGGACACATTTCTCATTCTTACAGTATGGAATTTGAGTGTATTTTGGTTTTTTTTCTGGGTTTTTTTTTGATAGTTGTTTTGTAATTGTCTTTAAGTTTTTTTTTTTTTTTTTTTTGTCTTTAAGATTTGATTGTTATTTTATTGAAAATGTTTAGTGGGATGAGGTGACAGCTCAGTGGCATGAAGTGCCTGCCTGGCATGCACAAGGTCCTAAGTTTGATACTCAGTACTGGAAAAAAAAAAGAAAAGAAAAATGTTTAAAAATTCATATGTATAATTTTAAGATCAATGGGAACTATCAAGAAAAAAACATCCAAATGGGAATATTTTAATGACCTATCTAGATTTCAATGGACTTTTTTCTTTTAAGGGCTCACTATGATATTTTAATATCTATATATTTGAGAAATCATGACTGTTTAACATATGAACAGGGAAATTTAGAAGATGCTCTGGTTTGTATCCAGCTGTCCCCCAAACCTTACGCAGTCATGGGGCAGCTTTTGGAGTTTGTGATTGATTCTTGATCCAATTCTGGAATTATAGGTGTGAGTGCCCTGCGGCAGGTTCCCTACATACAAAAGTAAGGAGGAGAGAGGGGCTGGCTAGAAGCCACAGCTGCTGCCCCTCCCTTTTGCTCTCTGCCCTTAGTTGCCACCACAAACTGCTGCTCTCTGCCATGTGATACTCTGCCTCGGAGCCAGCTGAGTAAGAACTGAAACCTCCACAATCTATGGGGTAAATAAATGTTTCCTTCCTTCAATTTGGGTGCTGGGTATTTGTCCCAGCAAGGAGAGAAGAGTAACTGAAACAGAAGAAAATGAACACTAAATATCTACTTTCATTATTAAATTAAAATTTAAGGTGTTTGTTTAATTCACTTGTATTTAATGAGAGTTAACACAAGGTTACACAAGGATTAACAACACAAATAAGCCTAAACAAACATTGGGAACACCTTACCTTTTCCTATGGCTTATCTGTGTTGTTAACCCTTGTATAACAGATCAATTCTTACGAACATATGTGTCTCTGACCATTGCCATGTAGACAGGAATCATTGTATGAGTAGCACCTGGAGGGTGTCTGGAATTTTACTCACAGTATCTGCCTGTCCACCTGGGACACAGCTGATATCTAATTCCTTAATATGGGAATGAACCATTCAAAACTATACTTAGTTAATATCCTTCAACTTCTTTCCTTGAGCTGGTAGTTATTGGGTCTCTGCGAGTTCAAAATCATAACAAATGGGACAGCATACATTATGACTGTAACTCTCAATTTAGTTCCATATTTGTATGACTACTTCCCTAGTCAGTTAATTACTAAATTACATGGGATTTTCTCTTCAAAGCCAAATTACAAACAGTTTCTTGTGGCAGTCCTATTCTTATTAGAAAAATGCATTAGTTATCAGTCATTTGGGGGAAAAAGAGTGACTAATGAATAAGATAAGAAATAAGGACAGCTGAAGATTTCTGCCTTGCCCTCTTTGCTGACTCAGGGCATGGCGTCTGAGCCCAGGCAGTACACCAGGAAGCCTCTGCTTCTTTGTGCGCATTGTATGGCAGGCAGTGTGGAGTTCCCTCAAGCTCCTCCAGGATTGATGAGGAGTCATGGGCTCCTGTTAGCGAGGCACAGTGTGGCTGTCTGCAGCAGTGACCTGAAAATTATGCAGGAGGCTTGTCACCTCACAGTTATACTATTATCTTATAGATTTAAAGGACAGTAAGGCAAATATGCTTTCTAAGAATACAAGATTTACATACTTTAAGACTGTAAGTAATTCTAAAGACAAGATGGCTGTCACTATTTATTGCTACTAAGTCAAAAAAAATTTTTAAATTGTAATCAAAACTATCATTTTAAATCTAACTTAAAATTAAATATAAAAATATTTAAAGATTAATAAAAATATATGGCCTAACCATTTTATAGAGATGTACTGATATCTTTGTAATGAATACACAACATATAATATGTGAAGGAAAAAAATAAGCCAAATTTTATATATTTTTAAAATCTTCTAAGTACCAGAAATTGAATGAAGTATGAAAATAAATTAGTAAAGGGCTGGCCAGATAGCTCAGCAGATTAAAATGCCTGCTTAGGAAGAAGCAGGGGCCAGGCATTCTGTCCCTGGTCTGCTGTGCTGGCCCTGCCCCTAGGGTGTGCTGAGACTGAGATTGAGACTGAGCATAGTGGCGCGTGCCTGTAGTCCTACCACTTTGGAGGCTGAGAAACAGGAGGATCACTACAAGTCCGATCTGTGTAGTAAGACCTTGTAAGCCCTGTACCAAATTAATGAAAAAAGGAAATAAATTAGCATATTCCAGAATTATTAAAAAAAATGTCCTATGTCTATTCAAGATTCAGTGAACTCATTGTTAGAGGCCTATTATTAATCAGAAGATTGAATGGAAATTAACATTAATTTCTACAAATGTACTTGCTCATAAAATTGGCCAAAACTTTCAAAGGAACATGAAGTTTTCCACTGCTATAGAAAGAAACTTGTAAGTAACACTAAAGTTATTAAAGTTATCTCAATAGATAAAAAATTTCATCAGATTTAAAAAGTAAAGTCTACTGAATAGTGTTTAACAGGAATAGGCATAAGAGGAAAAATACTGTTTGAAGTCTCTTAAGGCTTGCACCTAGACGTCCCTCCAAGCCCTATAGGAGTGGGGATTTTCAGAATTGGCTGGATCTAAGAATTGTGTGGATTTATATTAAAGTTATGTGAATATGGATTGCAGTTGTGGTACTCAATTGGTTCATTGAAGGGTTTAGCATAATTCTGTGTGTGGATAATGGAAGACCCTCATAGATGTAGGTGGCACTACCGGAAAGGCCATAGCCCAGAAGGGATAACAGGGAAAGGGACTCTTGCTCCACTGCTGCAGCCTTCCTCCTGCCCTGCCATGGGCTGCTCGCCCTCTGCCGTGCTTGTCTGCCGTGCTGCTCTGCCTTGGAGCCGGCGAACCATGACCTGAGCACACTACAGACAGTGAGCTAAAATGAGGCTATCTGTCATCATCTTTCAGGTGGTGGGGATTTGGGCCGTGTATCAAGAAAGTAATTAAGGCGAAGTACAAGTAATCTCATGTTTAAATACTGGTTTTGTTAATTTCTAGCTTTATAGGGGTAAGGAAGACATTCATCATCTTAATTTTAGTTTCCTTATGGAGAACACTGTATTAATGATGTGTTTTTGGCACAGTTATCATCAGATTTAGAAATGAATTAGCAAAATTCCTATGGGGTAAGTAAATGACTACTATTTGGAGGTTATCCTTTTGCGTAATACTTAGAAAACCATGACAGGATTTTAGAGTTTGAAAAGGAGAACTTGTTAAATATAGCTAATAAAATTGTGGAGATTTTGAAATGTTTGGGAGCAAATTATAAATACATTAAGCAGTATAATCTTCCCTAATTTATCTGTGAAGTTCTATTTCACATCTTATTCTAATTAAAATTACCTTTAAAATATACTCTGGTGACAACTGTGAAATAAATTTCACCTCCAAATCATATTAATTTGGGTTTTTTAATCAATTTTCTAATATTTGACATGTAAATCTAAAGGAAAAAAAAGGGACACAAAAATACGTAATGCATTAAAGAATACACACCTCCCATTTTATAATCATTTCCTTGGGTTGAGAAGCTTGAACCTTTATGTATTGTGGATTCTTGTCTGGAGCTGAAAAAGGATAAATGTTAAAATTATTTTTGTCCTTCATAGTAACCAACAGGGAAATCATCATAGCACTCCCCCCAAAACCAAGATATTTAAATAAATTTTATTGTATTTAGGAATTTAAAATGTTGCAGTAACTGAAAGTTATTTAAGGCAGCTTGTAAGCATACCTGTAATTTATAAGAATAAAGTAATATTTCAGATCTAACATATATATATATATGTATATATAACTTGCTAACTAAATTTCTAAGCCTGATTTTTAAAAGTGTGTTTTCATTTTAAAGCTATGCTTATTCTGTTAGAATTCTGTTGATATAAATACATACTATGATGTGATGGAAAATAAAATTAAATCTCATGAATTAACAGCTACTGGGAAGTTTTAGGGCTACCAAATCAAAAGCAGCATACAGTCATGAAATCCATTCAAACTGAGCCATTTTATTAGTAAGAGCTAAGCAGGGAGTTTAGCTCTTTGATGTATGTTGGAAATCATGCAAGTGTTTAAATGAGTTTATTTCAACTCATTTTTTCCTCATCCTGTAAAGTACTTTATATCCTATCCTTCACTCAGGAAACAACAAACACCATGCCATGACCGTGTGGATGCCTACAGTGAGTTCCTGAACATATTATAGCAGTATAATACTTGAGATTTTTTTTTTTTTTTTTTTTTTTTTTTNTTTGCGGAACCGGGGATTGAACTCAGGCCCTTGCACTTGGCAGGGAAGCGCTTACTCCACTGAGCCATCTCCCTGGCTCTAATACTTGAGATTTTAAAAAGCAGGCAATTTAGGTAGATGTGAAGATAAAAAAATACTAAATACATAATAATTTAAATCATGTTATACATATTGAAAATTTAACTAGGTATCACTAATAAATTAAAAAATGTATTCAGAAAATTGAATCATTGACTTTTGCTATATTTTAAACATCATCGCAGAATTTACTTTCTTGATGTTTGACTTAAACATCATGTGTAGTTGTTGGACAGTGTTCATAGCAATGGTTTCTCCTATGTCACCTTTCATCTCAAATTTTCTGCCTCTTGTCAAATGGGCAATTAACACTGTGAGCCTAGTGTGCTCCTTATTTGTTGCTCACAGAATTCCTCATACTAGAGAAATCTAAAATCCAAAGCTAAGTGATGAGTTTTAAAACATGTTCAAAGTAAGAGAGTTTCCCAGAGGCCTGGTGTGGGAGGCTGCGTACCTGCGGGTGGTGTTTCATGGTGGTCTGAGGGCTGGCTGGGGTGGCTCTGCCCCACCTCATTCACAGCTGTGACCCGGAACTGGTACCTCACATATGGAGCTAACTCTAACAAGACTGTCGTTTCCTGTCCTTGGACCCTTGCCAGCTCTTCCCATCTTCCAGGTTCTTCTCTGTTTCCCTCAAATTCCACAATATATTCTGGCAGAGAAACCACAGACAAAGCATTAGAACATAAAGAGAATGCTTATTTATACTTGGTTTCATATACAATATTGAACGTTTAGAAGGGTATTTTAAGAACAAATTTACACAATAGTTAAAAATAGCTCTCACATCAAATTTAATTGTTGGGTAAAGAAACAGTGAGATTCTAAGTCTTCCTACCACTAATGTTGCTATTGTGGTCATCTCCAGCTCTCCAGGACAGCCGGACACTCCTGTTCTGCCTTTCAGACAAGTGAAGGTTTTCTGGTGGATCTGGGACATCTAATAATAAAGACAAAGGGGAGAAAAATGTGGATCACTGCCTTAATTTCTCTGAGCCCTTCTGTCAGACACACTGCCCATTCCCCCGGTCAGAAGTCTCCACTGTGATTTCTCCACATCTCACTGGTCTTTAGCTCTAACTTCGAATGCAGCAGCTTCAGATCCATTGCACAGATGGCTATTTTGCTTCCTTTGTCTCTGGTAACAGTTTCCAATGGCTACCTGTGACTGTCTTCTGGAGATCAGAACTATCTTAAGAATAATTTTTAAGAAGACATGTCTGCACTCTGTCTGGGTTACCTACTGAACTGAGCCTAATTCTCCATTTGTAAACATGTTTCCTGTTGATAATTATGCAGAGTCAAGTTTTAGAAATGTGTTCCAAATGGATCCTTTACTTGCCTTCAGCTCCGAATCCTCATATACATGATTATTCTTTGTAACATTAAAAAATCTTCAAGATTAGGCATTGCCCATGGTACTTTGTACATAAATACTTTGTGAATAAGTAATTGAAAAATATAGTGTCACTTTCTCTGTGAATGCAATTATATACAAGCAATAAATGTTAGATCCTGTGGTTATAGAACATAAGATAGGAAACATGACTTTGTCCTTTTTTATTCAAGTACTTTGGAATTTCATTCTAATTCTTAATATATAATAACAGCTTTCATGCTGCTGGGCCTGGAATCAGAAAGCAAGTAGGAAGACAGTTTATGCAACAGGCAGGAGTTCTGGCACTGTTCATTGTTGTGACAGAAAGTGGCAAATGGAATAAGAGATGCCAAATACTTTAGCATTAGAGTACATGGAAATTTTCAGTGCTTCTAAAATTAAAGAAAGAGTAAAATAAAACATTATCTTGAATGATCATTACTTCCAAAATTTGCTATTATTTCTCTCAAGCATGTGGGGAAGTTACTTTGCTCAAAGGAGACAATAAAGGTGATGTCAAACATGGCCTTTCTGTGGGCTCTTTTCTTTCCCAAGGGCAAGAAACATCTACTGCGTTTGTTGAATATTTGCCCATTGTTGAAGATTCACAATGATGAAAGATATCATTTCCTCTTAAGACTAGAATATTCTTGTGTTTAACATGTGGTTTATGAATGTGTCTACACTTTAAGGCCACCAAAAGAAGGTATTCCTTCCCTTTTTTTGTTTTGTTTTGTTTTGTTTTGTATTTTTTAGGGAAGAGTCTACAGGGTGTTCAGGGTCTCACTACTAGATCAGATTTGTAGTGTTCTGCCTGTTTTTAGCCTCCCAAGAGCTGGGATTATAAGAGCGCGCCACCACACCCAGTCTCAATTGGCCTCTCAGTGCCCCAGGAGTGGGGCTGACAGGGCAGGCCTGGGGATCAAACCCCCAGCCTCTGTGCCTGCTTGTAGGCCATTTAATCCACTGAGCTATTCGGCCGGCCTAGGCCCAGAAGGCATTTCTTTAAAAAAGTTATGAGCTCAGAAAACTTAATGATTTATTTTCATCGTTTACTAAAAGTTCACAAAGTTCTGAAATTTATAGAAGAAACTAAGCCAGCATGTTCTGAAATTAAAACCCAATCCTTTGTGAATCCTATGGTGCCAGAAGTGAAAACCTTGCCACTGAAAATTCCTCATTCCTGTGTTAAAGCTTATGGAAGTATTTTCCGAATGAAGTGCGTTGACCCTGTGCTTAAAAAAAATAACAATAATAATAATTGTAGCACAAAAGTCTTTTTCAAATATTTATCTTCTGAATGTGTGGCACATGCCTACCATCACAAAAACTGGGAGGCTGAGTCAAGGATCTCAAGTTCATGAGCAGTGTTGTGGATTGCAGAGTAACTTAGAAACAACTTGTCTCAAAATTTAAATTTAAAAAGTTATGGGGAGATAGCTCAGTCAGAGGTCCTGAATTCTGTCCCAGGAGTAAAAAAATAAAAAATAAGAACTACTATTCTAGAATGTTTGTTAGATTACACATAAATTATATACATATAATATATGACCATATAACATGTCATCATACATATATAATGATCACAACCATCATTTAATAGTATCAAAATGTAGTGATTGTAGAAAATGACAGGTTGATCATATGAATGCAATTTACGTTTTGCAAGGCATTTGAGAAGGTGTGTACCCAATATCCTTGTTGCTGCTGCTGTTTGAAACACTTGGTAGCAAGTCTGTGGATCCAGTACATATTCTCTCCGTATGGTGCCTGAAGTAAGTTTCAGTTTACTTTGTATACAACTATTTTATCTGGTGAATTGCTGTTGGAATAATCACCAATGTATTAAATCTTTCTGCTTATACAGTCCTGAAGAGCCTTGCACATATCAGACCTAAAGATATTATTTTAGTATCCCAGGCTCATGTTTCATTTTCTTTTTCTAGTGGAAACCAACCTGATTGCCAGGCTTTACTTGAGTGGATTCAGGTTATTGACACAGGGCTGGGCTATAGCTCAGTGGCACAAGCCCCTGCCTATTAAATGAAAGGTCCTGAGTTCATTTCTCGGTACAACAATTTATTGACACAGTTTCACCACCTAACTTCAAGAGATTCAACTGTCCCCTGCCAGTCTGCATATCCCTTAGTAGTCACCTATGGACTCTAGCAATGAGGGAGCAAAAGATAGAGTCCTACCCATTGCAAGTGTAACTCAGATATATCAAAAAAGAGTAGCCAAAAGCAAATGCTTTCAAGAAATATCAGCAAAGTAAGAGGAAAACAAAGGGATCACTTCTGAACCAGAACAAATGGAAGCTGTCATGGTGTCTGTCCGCAACTGTCAGAGACCCAGAAGAAAGTTCATGCATGTCATGGTAATGCAATAGTTTTTAATAAGGACTTGCTAAAACCATAGGGTTGGTTACAGGGATCCTTGAAATACTTGAAATGGGGGAGGAATTTCCAGAATATCATATGGAGGAGCTGTGATTTCAGCAATTTGGATATAGCCTGGAAGGGAGGGAAAATGGGAAGAAGGGAAGGAGGCAAAGAAGGAAAGAGAAGATGAAGGGAGGGGAGTGAACATCCCCAGCTTTCTCTACCCCCAGGGCTTCCCATGGACTCCAGCAAATGAAAGCCAGAGGACAAGTGGCTTGCTGATGCGTCTTACACGATGCCTTTCCAGCTCTAAGAGCTGGTGCACTGAATCTGGAAAGGAAATTGGAAAACATCCAGCGCATGGTGCAAAGGCTGTTAATGGTAGTGATTTCAGGGGTAACTGCATTGACTACTCTGGTAAAATAGGCAGTTTTCTAATTAGCGTTATACAAAACAAACAAATGAAACAAAGGCTTTCCCTTGCAGAATGCTGAAGCCCCTTCCTACCTGTCTTGCACCTCTTGAAGCTGAGACTGTAGGATCATGTGACCACTGTCTATCCGCTGCTGGATTCCTCAGGCAGTGCACTCTTCCCAGTTCCTTTCCTCATCCCCATTTCTCAACAAAGGCCAGCTCAGCAGCCCTAGCAGCTCAGGCATGCTTCATTTTTTTTTTCTCTGCTGATAGCATCACTTACCTCCTACTGCTATTGGCAAACTTACCCACATAGGGAAAAGAATTAAGCATTAATTGACTTCTTTCATATGAGAAGACAAGAAAGCATTTGCAAGTGGGGTCTATTCTTAAACAAGAGATTCAAACTACCAGTGAATATGTAAGAGCCCAAATAAAAGTTGACTTTATCATAGTGAGAGACAGAATTTCATTTGTAGAGATACAGATTTGAGACAAAAGCCTGATGTCCCAAGAGAGCAGGGAACACTGGACGGAGCCCGAGGAGGGTTGCTGTCTGTTTGCAAATTCCCGGAAAGCTGGGACCCAAGCCAGCAGATAACAGCTTCTCCTGAAGGCACCCTGTCCTTTGATCCCTTGCTTGGGATGTTATAGGCTAGCATTTGTGTGAACCTAGTGTTAGGCAAGTGGTGGAAGTTAATAGAGATAGTAGTCTGTATTCACTTAGGTAATTATGCACATTCCTCAGTCTGCCTTTAGCCTCAATAAATGTGAGATGCTTCTGAGGCTCTAAGCTCACTTGGAGAGAGACTAATCTCAGCGAGACCTCTGAAGCTACATTCATCAGGTCTTCTCG
>NDGN011430173.1:0-17954 GCA_002564285.1 Tympanoctomys barrerae | reverse complement strand
AAAAAAAGAAAGAAAGAAACAGAACCAACAGTGACATCAAGACCATCCCAAGGGGCCAGGGAGATAGCTCAGTGGAATAAGCACTTGCCTGGCAAGCGCAAGGACCTAAGTTCAATCTCCGGTTCTGCCAAAAAAAAAAAAAAAAAAAAAGACCATCCCAAGCAGCAGATGGTAGCTCTGCAGTGCCAGACAGCTGACAGGTTGGTCAGATGCTCTAGTACCACAGGGCACCAGAGTCCCAAGTCTGCTGCTCAGCAGGTGTCCCAGGGCAGGAAGATGTCTGCTCCACTCAAGGGAGAAGGCTGAGTGACTGACAAAGCAAAAATTATGTCATTGTGTGACACATGTAGGGGACTCTGATGACATTTAGGTACACTGGGAGTTGACAGCCAGATGCCTGGAACTGGTCAGGGAAACAATGCCTGAGCGCCTCTACCTAGCCATGCCTTCTACCTGAAACTGTGACCACCACTGGTCACACAGCTTTCAAGGCAGGGCACTGCTGACTGCCGCTTCAGCCAGGAGCCCTCAGGCCCACTGCCCGGTGGGTGTCCATCTCCAGGAGGAGCGTCTCCCTTAGCTGGCACTTACTTTGTGCCCTTGAGGGTCGCACACAAGTCATGCCTGAGGGTGCTAAGAACATTCTCTTCTGCCAGGTGTCCACTCTGAACCTGGGAGGGTCAGAAGGGAAAACAACTTCCTTGGGCTCCAGGGAGAACCATGCAAATCTGGGGGTCAGGCAGCAGCAGAGGAAGTAAGTGTTCGATGGCTCTCCCACGTTTGACATCTTCCAAGCCCACAAATCACCCAGCAGTCTGCACACCTAATGGACTCATCTCTTGAAGGGTCTGTGGCAGGGATAATGCCTGTTTCCAAGGCAACCTCACCAGAGATAAAAGGTGAATGATGGGTGGACTGTGCCTATTTTCCTGGCAACACAGGTCGCTGAGTAGATGAGCAGTCTGCTGGGAGAGAACTCAGCACTAAGGCCAGGGAGAACCAACGAGGGAGGTGGCTGGAAGGGCCTCCAGAGTGGGGAGGTCTATGGGTCAAAGCATCAGGGCTTTCACTGAAAAGAACTCTGGATCAGCAGTCCCCCAATTCCTGCTGGCTGCTTAATAAGGCTGAGCTACCATTACAAAGGATCTTATCTTAGTTGGAATTTGTCCCTGTTACTTCCCTCCAAAGTTGTACATCAAGGGCTGGGGAGATAGCTCAGCGGCATAAGCACCTGCCTGACAAGCACAACCCGGCAGTGCAAAAAGATGTACATCAATATGATCCATAGCTTGGATATATGTCTTTTTTATGTATTTAGTACAGAGTCTACAGGGTCTTACTACATAGATAGGACTTGTAGTGATTCTCCTGTTTTTAGTAGCTTGGAATATTTCTTAGTCATAGTTTTGGAACTGGAAACTACAACATCTATGGTCTACTCTTCCTCCTTTTCTTTCAGAGAAGCACTGAAGGTAGGGGAGAGAACAGATTTAGAGAACAGAGTTGTTGAAGCTTGGTAAGGAGTGAGGTTCGGTGACATCACTCACAAAGGGGAAACCAGATCCCCTCAACATGCTGGCTTCTCTGAGGTGACTAAAGGATGCTGGCACCACAGGATGTGTCCTCTGGTTAAGGTCTCTCAGAATAAAGATTCTGTTTTTCCCCACCTAGAGAGGTCTGGAAAGGGAGGAGCAGTGACGGCAAACCTGAGAAGGGACCTCATCCTCGTGGCTCCCAGCCAAATGCCAGAGTCCCAGGGCTCAGCGGCTCAGGGAGTGGAGCCTGCAGGCCCTGTGGAGCTCCCAGCATGTAAGGTAACACTTTAAGTGCTCCCTGGGAGCACTGAAGCTATTAAAGGCCAGATCCACAGGCTCTGAAGTCCCTGCACAGCCCTGCCCCGGGAGGCTCTGGGCAGCCTGACTTTGGCTGGCAGAGTGGGGGTGTGTCCATTAGATAATGGCTGAAGACCACAAAATTAAACTCCATATCAGAGGCAATGGTGAAAACCACACCAAGTGAGAAAATGTCCTGAAAGCAGGAGAGCTCAGCAAGGGCCTGCAGAGCTTGGCCCTTGGGGGATGAGGGGTTTTTAAGGCTCTAAGATTCCCACAGATCTCACTTCTTCACAACCTTCAACACTGTGTTCCCTCCCCCACTCCGGATGGGGACTTCTTCCAAGAGTAACTCAGGGCTCTGAGGGAGGGCTTGGAACCCAGCATTCCCGTAGGTTATGCAGGCACCTTCCCCTGGAGGGCTGCCGCGAAGCAGCATTGCAGAAAGAAGTCTTTTTACTGTCTTCCTGCCTCATCCCCTCTGAAACAAAAGCAGGTTGTGACTCCCCTGCTCCGGTTCCACAGGGCCCTCGGAACTGGAGCTAGAAAGGTTTCTCGGACTCCTCTTCAAACGCTCAGGCCGACTTATTCACGTCTGCGCCTCCTGCTTGGCCAAGGCCACTGTAGTGACATAAGTCAAACAAGTTCTAGGTGGGGAAGGCCTGCGAGGTGGCTCAGAGATGCACCCAAGGGTCTTTCTGGGCTGCCAGTAAGTCCCTGGGACCCTGGAGGGGCGGTGAGGCTCCCAGACTCCCTCCCCTGCAAGTGGAGGTGCAAGGAGGGTGGGTGGTGAGACAGCCACAGATGCACTGGCCACACCCCCACACGAGAAGGGCCCAGAAAAGATTCCGATGGCCACGACCGGCTTGATGGTGGCTCAGGGCGCTGTGGTCACGACCAAGAAACTTCTGGGGCCCAGTAGTGGAACGTGGCATCCCGTCTGCCTCTCACACCCTTTCTCCAGCGCCAAACTCCCTGTACTGCCCTTAATTCGGCAAAGGCCCATGGACACCAAAGAGACAGAGGAGCTGAGAGAGGCTGTCCTGCACCCCACCGTCCCCCTGGCGCCCGCAAACCTGCTCATCACTCGGCAGAAGTTGACAACACCGGGCTGACTTACCCCAGAGCAGGGTGAGAGGCTGGGCCCTGGGCACGAGCAGCAGGGCGTACAGGGCCCCCGCGTGCAGCAGGCCCATGAGGACCACGTTCCTCCACACCACGGTCAGCCGCTGCTGCCCACGCGCGCGCGGCCCCTCCGGGCCGCCCCGCTCCTCGGCGCTGGGCATTGCGGAGTCGCTCTCGGCTTCCGGCGGGGTCCCGCGCCCCGCAGCGCCAGGCAGCCTTCGGCTGCTCTCAGCCCCGCAGGTGCTCGGTGGATCCCAGCGGCCGCTGTGCTCCTGAGCGGCCGGCGAGCACCGCGCTGCGAAGACCTGAAGCAAGCGCGGGAGGCGGGCGGGGCGGCAGCCAATCAGAGCCGCTCGCGGGCGGGAGATTGGAAAGGCGCCCCCTCGGGTCCCCGGCAGCTCCGGAGGGGTCTTGCAACTGGGACTCCAGCCGGAGTCCGAGAGTGCCTCGCTGTGCCCTTGCTCTGTGTGTGTGTGTGTGTGTGTGTGTGTGTGTGTGTGTGTGTGTGTGCCTGAGCTTCTCCAGATCCCAGAATGCGGTTTCCAATCTTATGTTTGGGGAAGCCCCCGTCCCCATTTCACCCCCAACGGAAAACCACCCTGTCGGCGAATTTTTAGAAACGTACAGACCGGTCCAAAAAAAATTAACCCTTGAAAACGTCTGCCTGTTTCTCCCCTAAGGAGACAGAGTGGAGTTGTCCAGAGAGGTCCTTTGTTACACAGAAAATGTAGAGATGGAGGCGCCTTGAGAGTTCCAGGGAGGTGTGTGCGTAGCTCAACTGCTAGTGGGTAGCAGAAGGAAAGGGGTGCAGGCCTGTGAGCCATGAGCTCACGGTTCTAGTTTTCACTCTCTTCCACCAACTCAGCTCTCTGACCCAGATTTCCTTACCTGGAATACAAATTAGTACCTCCTGTTCCTTTTAGCTTGCAAACTGTATGAATGAGACTTTAAAAAGAAGCATTATATTGAACCAAAAGAAAGGGTGTGTGTGACATTTTGATTATCCACTGTTAGGAATCCTTTCCAGGATTCCAAGAGAGCGGAAACAATGACAAAGGACTGGCTGTGTGAACAGGCTCTATAAGAGCATCTTATTGTTAGCAGACCTGAATCAGTACAATCAGCCAGGCAAAACATGTCTACTTGAAAATTGAAGCAAAGTTCTGGGCTGGGGAGATAGCTCAGTAGAATAAGCGCTTCCCTGGCAAGTGCAAGGGTCTGAACTCAATCCCTGGTTCCACCAAGTTGGAACCATTGAGCCACTGTCTTGTGGGCCCCAAAGGAATGACCAGGGAGGTAAAATGAACATGAAATGGGTGGGTACTTCATCAGCCTGCTCACCTGGGCTTTATTCTGAACCACTTTTTCTTTTCTTGCTTCTCCTGCCAGACCCACATGCTCCCTCTAAACTCCAGTGGAAACTGTTCTTTCTCAAAGCAGCAGACTTGTTGCTTAGCTGAAGGGCCCTCCCCAATTTATTGCCAAGCTGCACTTTGCCCTCACCCTAACCATTCAGTTTGACATTTGGCATTTGTCAGGCATTTGCTATGTACCCAGGCTAATGGGCCCTGAAGATAAGGGATCAAAATAAGAATAATCCTTACCTTACCCCAAGGGAGTTCCCAACCTAAGAGACAAGACTGACCAAAGAAATGTAACTGTCTTGGCAATGAACTTGGTCCGAATGCCTCCAGGGGAGATTTGGCTGGCTTGAGTTGTGGGGATCGAACCACAGCAACCTGAGCCTGACTGCTTTGTTGAAGCAGCCACTTAAAGAACTGAGCTAAGGGGCAGGCCCCCTTGGCAATGAACTTGGAAGGCCAGGAAGTTCCAATCCTCTGTGTGTCTGTTAATCTGATTTTCCCTCTTTTAATACTGAGGATTGAATTTAGGACCTTGCACCTGCTAAGTAAGTGCTCACTGAGCTACATTTTCAGCCCTTATTTTGAGACAGGGTCTTATTTAGCTGCCCAGATTGGCCTTGAACTTAGGCTCTTCCTTCCTAGAATAGCTGGGAATATGGTGTGCACTACTATGCCTGGCAGGGGGGAGAAATTAGGTGTCATACATACGGGGAGTCCAGGGGAGCAACAGTAACTCTGTTTACTTCATCCGCAGAGTTCCTCTGTTAGATACAATGCTCCGTCTTGGATCTATCTTGAATAAGTGTCTTCCTCTTGTCTCTCCAGTGAGTCAGATTGGGTAGGGCCAATCATTTGAGCTGGTTGTCATGATGGAGAAGGGGATGTCTTTGTGTGTTGGACAGAAGTCCTTTTAGGTCTTTGGATCCTGTATATAAAGGGATAGCTGAAGACAGTGCTGCCCCGCCCCCACTCTGCCAACCAGTCCAGCCTTGGAGTGATGCACTGTTGCTATTAATAACTACCACCATTAGCATGTTGTTCCTCTAGGCCAGTGCCACAGATCCTATTGTATTTTCTTAGTTTCTGTTTAGGATCCCAGAAGTGGGTATTTGTCACATTCAAGGATGGAGGTACAAGGGACAGTAATTTCTATTCTGTTGAACACTTAATTGCCAACAGTATGCCAAGAGCCATAATATTAGTTTGTGTAAGATAACATAGTTAACTCATGAGCAAGGCAGCGGGGGGGAGTTTCATTTGGGTAAGGATTTGAATATATTTGTGATAAAATGCATATAACCTAAAACTTACCATCTTGATCATTTTTAAGTGAACAATTCAGTAGTGTTAAGTATATTCACACTGTTGTGCAACCTATCTCCAGAACTTTTTTTTTTGTGTGTATTTAGTACAAGGTCTAGAGGGTCTCACTATGTAGATCAGACCCGTAGTGATTTTCCTGTTTTCAGCCTCCCAAGTGCTGGGATTACAGTTGCATGCCACCACGCTCAGACTCAATTGTAGTCTCAGTGACCTTTGGGGTTGGAGGTAGCACAGCACACCAGGGATTGAACCCCAGCCGCTGCACACACTACCTGTGCAGGTGCTTTAATCTGCTGAGCTATCTGGCCAGACTCCAGAATTAAAAAAATTTTTTTTTCTTTTTTTTTTTCTTTGTATTTTAGGAAAGGGTCTACTGCATGTTCAGGGTCTCACTACTAGATTGGACTTGTAGTGATCCGCTTGTTTACTGCCTTCCAAGAGCTGAGATTACACGGGTGCGTCACCTAGTCCAGTCTCAGTGCGCCCTGGGCCCCTGCACCTGCTTGCAGGTGCTTTAATCCACTGCGCTATTTGGTCAAACTTTTTAATCTTGCAAAACTGATTATCTATATCCACTGAACAATTTCTACATTTTTGCCTCTTACCAGTCCCTGGTAACCACCCCGTTAGCTGATTGCCTAGGTAACTCATAGAAGGGCTTGGTCTTTTTGGGATTATTTAATGTCTGCAAGACTCCCTCATGTTAACACATGGAAATTTCATTCCTCTTTGGGCCAAATAAAATTTCACATTTTGCTTATCTATTCATCTTGTGAAGGAAGCATCTTGGGTTGCTTCTCCCTTTGGATGTTATGAGTAAAGCTTCAATAAACACATACAAACATCTCTTTAAAATCCTGTTTTCAACTCTTTGGGCTACATATCCAGAAGTGAGGTTGCTGGATGATCCCACAATAATTCTATATTTATTTATTTATTTTTGTGGTACCAGGGATCAAATTTAGGACCTTGTGCTTGCCAGGCAAGCACTTATTCTACTGAGCTATCTTCCCAGCACCTGTATTTAATTTTTTGAGGACTCAACACACCACTTATTACAGCAGCTGCACCATTTTGCGTTCCATGGGATCCACTTTTCTACATCCTTACCAGTATTAAGACATAGCCATTCTAATGAATATGGAGTGATATCTCATGCTATTGATTGCATTTCCTTAATAGTGGTGTGGAGCAGCATTTCATGAGCTTGTTTGTCATTTGCAGGTCATTTTTGGTGCAATGTCTACCCAAGTCCTTTGTCTTTTTTAAACTGGATTGTTTTTGTTATTGAGAGGTAAGGATTCTTTATATATTCTTGTTACTATCCCTTCCTCAGATATAGTGCATGACTTGCAAATAGACTGACTTTTCAACTCTCTCATGTCATTCGATGGAGAACGGTTTTAATTTTCATTCAGCCCAGTTCATGTTTTTACTTTTGTTGCCTGTGCTTTCACAGCCTACTTAAGGTCATTTCCAAATTCAGTATCATGGAGCTTTTATTCCTTTTTGAGAAGGGTCTCACTATGTAGTCCAGGCTGGCCTTAAACTCATGATGATCCTCTTGCCTCAGCCACTGAGTGCTGGGGATTGCAGGCATGCACTACAATCTACATTTTCTTTTAAAAGTTTTTAGTTCTAGCTCTTATATTTAAGGTCTTTGACCTATTTTCAATTTTTTGTGTATGTATAAAGAAAAGATCCAACTTCATACTTCCAATGTGGATAGTTTCCCCAGATCCATTTGTTAAAGACACTGTCCTTTCCTCTTCAAATGGCGATGGCACCCTTGCTCAGGATCCTTCCTTTACAGTGGTACCCCAGTTCACAAACTTAATTCTTTCCCCAATTCTGATTGCAAATCAAATTGGATGGGTACCTAATCAAATTTCCCCTTAAGGTTAACATTGAACCTATTTAATTATTTCATTTTTGGTTTTGGTGTTGAAGGCAGGGTGTCATTATGTAGTTAAGACTGGCCTTGAAATTGCTGGGATCCTCCTTCCTCTGCCTCCCAAGTGCTGAGATTATAGGCACGTGCCACCATGTTCGGCCTAACACTTGAATTTAATTTGGTTCTCATTCCAGTTCACAACCAGAATCCTGGTAAGAACTGTTGAACTGAGGTACCACTGTCTGTAGGTGGGTGATTGTTCTGGACTCTGTTCTATTCTAAGGGCCTATACAGTAGTCCCTTGCTATTTCGTGGTTTGATTTTTGTGGATTCACCATTTCATAGATTTTTAAAAAATATTAATTTAAATAATTATTATATTACTTTGTGGTACCAGGGATTGAACTTGGGACCTTACACTTGCCAGGCAGGCACTTATTTTACTATCTCCCTGTCTTAATCTAAGTTATTTATTGTGAAATTTTTGCTATTTTGTGGGATTTTGCAGTACTGTACAGAATACATTGTTGTTAAAATTACATAGGCTTATGAGTTTCGAAAATTAAGAACATCAGAAGTTTTTAAAAGTGTGGGAAAGGTTTATAAGAGTGTGGGGTTTATAAGCCTTAAAATATATATATATATATATATATATATATATTAAAATAAATATAACATCACTATGTCACTGATTTTCATTTATTGCAGGGGTGTCTGGAATGTAATCTCGGTGAGGGAGTACTGTAATATTTTTTGCAAGTACCACATCATTTTCATTATGGTAGTTTTTATTAAGTTGCAAAATCAGGAAGTCTGAGACTTTCAACTGTGTTATTTTTTCAGATTGTTTTGGCTGTTTAGGGTTTAGTGACATTCTAAATGACTTTTCGGATGGATTTTTTCTATTTTGACCAATACTGCTGTTGGAATTTTGATAGATCCTGAATAAATCTGTAGATTAGGTAGTAATGACACCTTAATGATACTAAGTCTTCCAATCCATGAGTGTAGGATGTCTTTCCACTTGTCTCTCTTCTTTCAGCAACATTTTACAGTTTTTAAGGTACAAGTTTTCTGCTTTTTTGGTTAAGTTTACTGGGTAAGGATTTTGAGATACTGTACAACAGAAATAAAATGTGAGACATAAACTCAATAACAAAGTTTATAAATAGAACCGAACCCTTTCCTACCCTGCTCCCAAATCCCAGTTCTCTGAAATAAATTAACAATGCCTACTGATGGGCCAGGACTCCAGGTTTCCCAGACCCTGTCCCAAACACACTTCTTGGCTTCCCAGGCACTCTGTGCCTGAAAGGCTCCCTGTTGTGTACCCTGATCTCAGCTCACTTTCCTTGACCCCACACAGAAGCCAAACCACAAAGAAAAATGACCTCCACCTGCAATTTGGCTATTTCAGCCCGAAAACACCCTGCCCTAAACCCTCTATAAGATCCCTTATCCCCTTCTGTTCAACGCTGTCTTGGTCCACTGGACAGCCAGCCCACTTGCTCCTACCACCAATAAATCTTCTCACATCAAAATGCCTGGTCTGGTTGATTGTATAGGTTTGTACTTAACACCTACTATTGTGCCCGAAGACAGGATTGATAGCGTCTTCCTACCCCCCAAACTTTTCCAGCCTTCCAGTTCTCTTCCCTAACACCCACCTCAATTATTTTTTAAAAATAGTTCTGTTAATTTCTGAGGGCAGAGAGAGTTTTGTTTTCTCTTTGGCATTAGCTGCTGTTATTGTTTCTGTTTCCATGACCTCTTTCTCTTCCTGCTGCTTCAATTACCACAGGCCACTCTTAAAAAGCAAAGGCCCCTGCTGTTGGCCAGTAGGGAGGGGAATTTGTAAACAGAATTTGGGAATGTCAAAAAGGTGACCCAGATTTACAGTGCTGAGGAAAAGCAAGTTCATGGCTGAGGGTTCTCTGCTACCACTCAGACTCGGGTCATACCTGAGGTGGGAACAGGTGTGCAGGAAGGTTAGAACAAAAAGTGGAAATATGTATTTAACCAGAACTCAGTTTCCAAGCCAAACTTACAGAAGCAGCCCTGGTAGTATGCACCTGTCACTGTGAGTTCAAGGCCAACCTTGGACTATGAGAGCATCTCAAAAAAGAGGAGAACTCAGAGTGTAAGAGCTCAAGGCCAAGCAAATGCACTTGTCCTCAAAGTACAAAGCATTTCTTCAATGTCTGCCCATTCGTTAGCAATTGAGGTTAAGCATGCTATTTTCTCCAGATTGGAAATCAAATTAACTCCACAAGGACAGGAGGTTTTCAAATATAAACAGGCTGTTATGTCAGTCATCTTTCTTTAAACTTTGGTGCTTATCATAATTTTTGGTTTTTGTTTTTGAGACAGGGTCCTGCTGTGCAGTTCAGGCTGACCTTGAACTGAACAATTTACTTTCATTCTTTGAAAAGACTTGTAAATTACAAAGACAATTCAGGAAAAGTATGTAGACTATAGACTTCTAGAGTTAAGTGATTTAATCCTCCTCCAGCTTGGGAAATGGAGGCAGAGTGAGGTAACATCACTTGACCAACAGTGGTCCCTTAACTCCTGGGTGAGGAACAGCTGGCGTAGAGGGCTCCCTAGATCAGCACGCAAGGGTCCTCCTCCAGGCTAGAATGTTGATTCTGTGGCTACTGTGAGCTGTGAGAGCTGACTGCTCTGGTCTTTTTCTCTTTTTTCTTAATTTGCCCTCCATGTAGTCCTGGTAGGGTTTAAAATCACTGCCTATGCCAGGATCAGCCAGTGCTGGCCCACACCCTTCTGGACTTGACCTCTTGGGGGTTATGAGACTCAAAGCCAACCTGAGAGGCTTCTGTGAGCAGTGCAGGGCTAGAGGACTCTCCTTCACCCTCACAAGGGGTGGAGATGCTGGCTTGCCAGGGGTAACTTTTCCACCATGCAGGGAACTCGCCTGCAAAGAAGCCAACATAATCCTGTGTCATCCATTACAATGACCACTTTCTACCAGTGCGAAGTGCCAGGCCTAAAATTAGAAACCAAAATTCTGATTGTTACAAAAGTAGCTATTCTTAGGAGAAATACGGTATTGGTATGCACAACTGACTGAATCTAGACTCCACTGCTTAGGAGCAGTGCTCAGCAAGCTGAATTAATAACAGCTTCCCTAGGCTGCTGTGAGTATTATTTGCTAAATAAACACTTGGACAGATCTCTGGAAATGAGTGTCAAGTCCAGAATGCAAAACATGTGCACTAGTTAACCCAACACATTTTCATCTGTTTGACTTTATTAGCTTTGTCAAGGCCCACTTCAACCATCGTAAAACCCACCCATCCCAAACCTCCTGGGGAGAACAAGGCAAAGAGCTGGCAAGTACAGCACACAGGTCATGATGAGTAATTCATGCAGACTACATCACAGGCGCAGTCACCAAAACAAGGAGTGGGAGAGATGCTAGAGGAAGGTCGCTAAAACAAGTACGCCGGCATCTTCAGGGTGGGAGGGACACCCTTTAAGATTTTCAAAGGCTCTATCTGTGGATGCTGCCACTACGGGAGTGTGACCACAGAGCAGAGGGCAGCACACATGTACACATATATACACACGTGAACATGCTATGTTAAAACTTCACGACACTTCCAAATGAAGTTTCTGCCATGCCAGAGTAGCCAATAGAAGGCCTTGCCAAATCTGGTCAGGAGACAAGTGATCATCAGAGGTGTTAAACCAGTCACTGTCCCTTCCTATATCTTTCAGGCAGCTATTAGATAACCACGATACCACTAGTTGCCAAGGATCTGGCTGCATCCTCTGTACCACTGAAATAAACAATGGCCCCCATGAGCTCTATATCCCACCACTTGTAATGATCTCTAAGTGGGGCCTGATGTACACCCCCCACAACCCAGTATGATAAAGCTGGTGCAGAAGACAAGGTGCAATATAAAAAGTAGTGCCCCAATATCTGGACCCACCTATCAGATTCTTTAATATCCCTTCCCTATTTTTAGTACTGATTAGGTTAAAAAATATAAATAAAACCACAAAACACAAAAAGAAAACTGAAAAGGTTTGGGATCCAGAGAGAATGATTGGTCACTATACATGAGGTAATGTCAGGTAGAAAATAAGAGCTACAACTTTTCAAAGGCTCTATTTTTCAAAACTAAGTAACAATCATGCTGGGCCTGGTGGCATGTGCCTACAATCCCATCGCTTGGGGGCTAACACAGGAGAATCACTGTGAATTTAATGTCAGCCAGGGCTACATAAGTGAGTTTAAGGTCAACTTGTACTATATGGCAAAATCCTGTTACAAAACCCCTAAACAAATAAATAAACATCACTTGTGTAAAACTCCCAAGAGCTTTCAAGACTCACAGGTTCCTGAACTGTGGAGGTACATGTTATCACCTTGAGCCGAAAACATTAAAAATGGAATCATTTGCAAAATCAAGTTCAAATTTATTTTTTAAAGAAAACTCAATACTTTTTTTTTTTTGGAAAAACAAAACTACTCCTTTATAGTTTCACCTTCACACTTCAGAGACAGAAGCAAGCCAGGATGAGCTCATCTTGTGCCTGTTTAAGCCCCAAAGGTTACGAGCTAGAGTCGGAGCGGCTCTGCGGTGGCCACAACACACTCACCACATGCCCTGGGAAGCGAGAGAGGACACTCAGACACGGGGGGGCAGCGTTTTACATTTATACTTCTGAAACCTCTTGGCCTGGCCAGAGCTCTAATACTGCCACCCCTCCTGTTCCTTATCTTTTGGGAACTCACATTTTTATAAAATGATGCCACAGAATAATCCCTAGTTATAAGAGAAGCAAGCAAAAGCCTCCAGCTGGTTCTCCCAGTGGAGCCAGCCTTGCAGGGACAATGCAGCCTGGAGGGCAGCCCAGAAGGCCCAACTGTACCTCAGGCTGTGCGGTCAGTGCTCATCACCAAATGCACAGGAGATGCTAAGTCCAGACACTCCATTTTGGAGACTCCAACACGCCTGGATGCTAGCCAGGTATTTTTTTCCCTCTTTTTGTTACAAAGCTATCTTGAGCTACAAATCAAACTGATTAATGTTTTTATTTTGTTCTGTTTTGAGACAACAGTCTTAATATGTAGGCTGGCCTCGAACTGATGGTAATCTTCCTGCCTTAGCCTCCCAAGTGCTGGGATTATAGGCTTCTGCCACCATACCTGGCAAGTGCATCAATTTTTTTTTAAAGGAGAGTTTATTGTCATGTACAGGATTCCGGCAAAGAGAACTGAAAGGTTCTCACAAACTGCTTTACTCAGCCTCCAAGAAAGCCTCAGAAACTATTCTTAATCTTTGAAATAGCACATCTACCTAGTGGTTCCAATGTTACATTTTAGTTTTCTAGCCCTCTTAGCTAATATGATATCAGCGATGAGAACTATTAGTACTTAATTCTCCTCTATATTCTATAAGGACCATTATTTTTTCCTTACCACACTGCTTTTATGACCAATTATAATAAAATCACCTCACAGAAGATCTGACTGAGGGCCAGCGAGATAGCGGATTAAGTGCCTGCTTAGGCAAGCACAGGGACCGGGGTTTACATGTCTTGGCAGCCCCACCCCTGGGTATACTGAGCTACCAAGATGGGGCATGGTGGCACATACCTGTAATCCCAGTACTGGGAGGGCTGAAAACAGGAGGATCACTATAGTCTGAGCTATGTACTGAGACCCTGTAATAACCAAAAACATAAAAAAAAAAAAAAAACCCAAAAGAAAACCTGGCTAAAACATGCAACTTTCATTTAAAAAGCTGACTAAAAATAATTTTTCTTTCTGAATTTAAACCTCACTGATTATGTGTTTGTGTGTGGTACGAGGTAATGAGTTTAGGCAGGCCTGGGCTAGCTGAACATACTACCACTGAGCTATATACTCAGCCTTTATTATTTATTTTTTCCTTTTTAAAAAAACTTATTTAGTACAGGGTCTCACTATGTAATAGCTCAGACTCATAGTGATCCTCCTGTCTCAGCCTCCCCAGTGCTGGGATTACAGGTGTATACCACACCTAGTTTTGTTGGTCAACATAGTACAGGGCTGGTACAGCATGTGACACCAGGTATCAAACCTGGGTCCTTGCACTTGTCAGGCTACTGCTTAGCCCCCGGGGCTATCTTCTTACCCCCCTTTTTAATTTTTGAGACAGGGTCTCTCTAAACTGTTCTAATCTGCCCTTGAATTTGCAGTCTTACTGCTTTACTCTCCCAAGTAGCTGAGATTAATTACAATTATAGAAAATGTCTGGTATTTCTTACTATAAGATGGAAGAAACTCAATCTTGAACCCAAACAGACATTACAAACACTTACTAACAAAGCAAAAACACAATATACCCTACTCAGATGAAAACATTGAGTCTTTTCCTACAGATATTTAAAGCTCGTGGTCACACTTTTCATTAACATTTGCTAAAATCCATGGTGTAACTTCTGGATGTAGCTATTTGTTCAGTTGCAAGGTAAAGCACCAGACATTAGAAAACGGGTTAAACTACTGCGAGCAGCTGTTTTTCTGCCCCATGGAGAAGGGACGGAATGGAAGGCCCTGTGCGTGCCAGGCAAGCATCTACCACAGAGATACATTCCCAGCTCGGCCACCTCTGGGAGAAAAAAAAAAGACTACATACACATAAGATAGGATTACACACTTTAATCTGATTGCCATGGATAAAATAGGGAGAACATGAAAGAAATTTAGTTTAGCTCTGTTTTATGCATAACCAGATGCAATTTTTTCAAAAGAAAACAAAACAGAACACTGTTTTAAAAACTGCATTTGTCAGAACATTATGAACCATTCTATGTGTAATCCAGAAATATGCCATTTGCAGAACAGGAAAATCATAATGGGCAAGAAACGATTAAAACAAAAGAAAGCACCAGGGTTTGGAATAGTTCTAAGGTGGGTATCTGCAGAAAGCTTACTGGCTGCTATGGAAACATGCTGATGAGGACTGGTCCGTGTCTTACAACTTTCTCTTAAACATACTTCTTTGGAAAAGTGGCAACATCGGCGGGGTCCAGCTGTCCATCACACGCCCAGCTTATTGGCCTGGGTGAGAACAACTTTGAGAACCGGCATGAAAGCAGAGGTCTCACTGAAGTTGCTTGTGCTAACTATATGGGTATGGATGGTCAAGCCTTCTGAGTAGTTTCGTGTCTCAATGCTTCTTGCAATGTTGTGTAAACCATTGATGATTGTTGGTGAAAGCTGAAATAAAGGTGCAACCAAGAGAAAAATTATGGGAGAACTTCTCTGTGAGACTTCTATAAACATTAAACCCAGATACTTTAGTAGAGTTTGAAATAAACATTTAAAAAATGTATGAACCATTGAGCATTTCTAGAAATAATTTCTTGAACCAAGCAATAGTTAGGTCACAAAGTAGAATAATGACAAAAACTCATGTAAAAGTTATTTATGAGTAATGCATGCCTATAAACCAGGTATCCTCTTTCCCTTAAGCTGAAATGCCAACATTTCCACACAAGTACTTATTATTTTAGAAAGTGTTTCATTTATTTTAAAACTTTTCCTAAATTTATGAATGAGATTAAAAATTCTTAAATCATGGGGTCTTAAGGTAAATACCCAATTTACTCAAAATCTTAACAACAAGAGTCCTGAATTTTTGGTCTACTTCTATTTGTAGGGTATTTCAAACTCTACTAAAGTATCTGCCTGACCATATACTTGATTTACCAGTTCTCAACTGCTTTTTATAATCCTGTCTTCCTTTTGAGAAGAAATCCCATTATGTTGCCAGTCTGGGCTCAAGCGACCCTCCAGGTCAGTCTCTTGTAGTCCTGGGACACCAGGTACATGCCACCATGTCCAGCCTTATCATTTCTTAAAAACATAAAACTTGCATTTTTTTTCCACATCAGCACTTGTCAAACAAGTTGATAAAAAAAAAAAAAAAAAACTCAACAAAACCAAGTTGATAATTTAGGTAGAAACTATTTTCAATCAGTTCATGGACCATGCCCCTCATCTGGTGTATCAACTTTCTCTGGTTCTGCTCTTTTGAGGGAAATAAGGTATTTTCATCTGATGAGACTGGGTATGGAGAATGGGCTGGAAGAATGTTGACATACAAACATAAAAATGCTAGCTCTTTTTGTTCTCTCCCATCTTGAAGGTTTCATCAATAAAACACTTTTAGAACTGAATGGAGGAGTGGGGTAAAAAAAACAGCCCTCCCCAGCTGGGGGCTCTCTCTGTACAGCACATCTATCACCCTGCTCTTCTGGCTTTGCCTTTGCAGAACAGCTGCTCTTGCAGAAAAACAAAGATCAGGAGTCTTAAAATGTAAGGAAGATTTCTTCCCCAGAAAACAAAGTACCTGTTTAGATTCTGGTTTCTCAATACACAGGCCATAAAATGGACAATGAAAGTCCAGCTACCTTAGGGCCAATATAGCCCAGTTTGTTTTTTATTCTTTGTATGAAAAGCATTAAATCTCTCTCTTCTGTGCTATTCTGTTACTCCAAATAAAATCCAGGACTCATGAACGGTCAGAGGAAAGCCCATTCTGTAACCGTCACAACATTGTTGTCACCAAAATGACTAAGAGGGCTAACAAGATGCTTATTTTACTACCAACTAGAAATAACTGGTTATAGGGCTGGGGAGACAGCTCAGTGGTTTAAGCGGCTGTCTGGTAAGTGCAAGGACCTGAGTTTGATCCCTGGTACTGCATGCTGGGCTGGCCCTGCACCGAGCCAGCTACCAAACTGAGCGTGGTGGCACACGCCTGTAATCACAGCACTGGGGAGGCTGAGACAGGAGGATCACTACAACTTTGAGCTGTGTAGTGAGACCCTGTACCAAATCAATCAATCAATCAATCAATCAATCAATCTTTTTTTTCTTTTTAAAAGAAATAACTGGTTATTATAAAAAAAAACCCTTCTTCCTCAAACTTACTGTCTGTTCTCTAAGTTTATCATATAGAAACTCCAAACGTTTGCTGGCATCATCTAGCTTCCTCTTGGTTTGCTGCAGGAGAGGAAAAGCACATGTTATACGGGAACATTTTACTCACAGAACTGTCCCTATCTCACTTCACTCAACCTTACTCATCAAAAGTTAAAGAGCTTTCTTTTATCAAAGAAATGGGAGGCAACTAGGATCAAGAACACTTAGAACAGGGCTCAGTAACCTATCAAGAGCAGGACGGCAGGCAGTGGAGAGAATGAGCCTTCCTCCTAGACTGCAGAAAGGGTACTGACTGGACTTCCCTGGCTTCAATTATGACTAAGACTTCAGTATCTATAATATTAAACTACCTTTAAGATCTTTACAAAGCAAAGTTAAAGTTGATCTATCTAGTTTCAAAAGCTTCAACTGTAAATTTGGGAAGAATCTCCAAACTGGGATTGCCTGAAGATCACCCTTCTCTTCTATTCATGTACCAAGAAGGAGGCTTGTAGGAATCTAGAACCAGACTCTCCAGGCTGAAACGCTGGCCCTGATCTCAGATAAGAAGACTTACTGTTCTTTGCCTTAATTTCCTTATCTGTAAAATAAAAAGGTGAAGTTTACCTATCTTGGAGTTACTATGAAGATTAAATATGTTTATGTATGAAACAAATACATTTCTGCATAATAATTAAGTGCTAACTTTATTAGTTTTCTACAACTGTTTAAAGAACCATATCTTGTATGACTTCAAGCAAAAACAGAAGAGCTCAAAGAATCATTATTTTGATTAAACAAAATATGAAAAAAAAAATACATACAGGATCTGTGGCTGAAGAGAGACAGCGCTGGATAAGATCCTCAAATGTGGTTTTCAGAATGAGGTGCTCATCTGGAATAGGTTTCTTAGTAATTTTTTCTGTTGGCAAAGACTGTACATGCTGTAAGAAATAGTATTAGAAATGATAAGAAGGCATCTTATACACTAAGTTCTGAATCTACGCAATGAAGAGAAACCAGCAATGTTATAAACAAGCCTATTCAAAATCATATGATAATTTAACATGCAGAATTGCCTAGGGAAAGTAAAGCTGATAACCAGATGACTGGAGAGTGTAAAGCCCTGCTCCCACAGGCTGCATTTTCCTGAGACTGGACAGGCAGCAAATATACTGGCCATTACTGGATACAACTGATGGGAAGTAAATTGTGCCTGGGAAAACACAGTTGACTGGTTAGAGTGGCTGCTTGCTTGCTTACTTCTTACTATCCTGGCATTTCTTGTATAAATTGTAAGGTTAAGCGAAAGTTTTCAGAATAGAGCATAATGTTGCTAAGGATATCACTGAAAAATGAGAACATTTTTCTAAATTTTTTAAAAAATTTATTTATTTATTTATTTTTGTGTGTATGTGTGTGTGGCCAGCTCAGCCCACCAGGGGGCGGGGCTGGCTGGCATGTGG
>NDGN011430171.1:0-13157 GCA_002564285.1 Tympanoctomys barrerae | reverse complement strand
GATGTATTCAATGAGGGGCATCTCTGATGGACAGTGGTGAGGGCTCTCACCAGTGACCGTCTTTTAGGAGGATCCCAGTGGCTGATCTTGAGTCTTGTCTTTGGACTCTGCCTATGTACCCAAGCATGAGTCTCCTGAGTCATGAAAAATAGTAATTCTGGGTACCGGGAGGCTTTTACTGGAACCCAGAGATGTGAAACTCCTCAGCCTCTCATTAGGATTTTGGCACACTGACTTCACTCTGGCTTCCCAGGTCATTGCCCAGCTAAAGAGCTTCTGCATCTCAGTCTCTACTGCCTGCTTGATATGGCTGGCACTTGCATACAGAGATCTATGTTCATCTCTCCTGCTGACACACTATGGGCAGGGTCTGGGGAGACCACTCCTCTCTCCTGGGACTCAAACATGCCCATTCTGTGGATTGGACGTGGACCACAGCAGCCTCTGCCAGGCACTGGGTCAGTGTGGAGAGCCAGGATCTGCCCTCAGTGCAGTGCATGCAGGGCAGCAAGGTCCAGCTGCTCTGTTTTCCAATGGTGCGGCCTCTGGGGGCCTACATTTGTCACCAGAAACAGTCTTTATCTGGTATTTCAATGAGTAACCCATGAGAAGACCCTGCGTTCTGTGAATTGTCAGGAGTGCTTGTTCTTTCTCTCCTGTTGTTTTCTGAGACAGTTCACTCAGGATATTTTATTTGCCCAAGTGTAGCCAGCGTTGAACTTATCAGAGGCTGAGGAGGAAGAGGCAGCCTGTGGGCGCAAGGAGGCTTGAGCCTTTCTCGTTTTGAACGTGCACATGAATCTGAGGACCTGAAAGGCTAAACCCCAACTGAGCCTCTCCCAGAACCTTTTCTTATGCACTTCCAAAATCTGATGAGTCCCAGGGTCAAGGAAGGAGACCTCCTGGGTATGCTTGCCAAGTGCCTGATCCTTCAAAGTTGGTTAATTCCCAGTTTCCAGGGGGAATATTTGAGTGTCCAGAAGTCACAGGAATGATCTACACTAAGGGTGGAGTGATGTATAACACCCTTAGGGACTCTGCCCCTAGTCTTCTCATCCTTCCCATCTGCATAGACTCCCACGCCACCTTCTAGGTTCTTCTTCTCTGGACTGCCAAGCAAATCACTTTGAAAGAGTGCCAACCCTTTGCTTAGGGATGCTGCCTCAGAGATGGACTCTATGACGTTCATTAGGAAGTTTTCTAGACCCCTGGGAAGATTTTGGGGGGATCTTTCCTAGGTCATTGCTTGAGTGTTTCCCTAACTGGGATATTTCTGGTTGCCCTAGACAGCTCTTTAGAATCAGCTGCTTTTCTGCAAAATCATGGAGGTCTGGAAGTGCCCACAATTTTCCTTTGCCTGCCTTGTCCCTGGGCCTTTTGCCCCGTCCAGACTTGGAGGAGCTCACACATGAGTCTTTTTTGAAGGTGTTTCTCCAGCTGTTCCTGGAGCTTAGAGTAGATAACATCCCCTGGGAGCTTGACAAAGGACTTGTTTTTCTGGCTGCCCCGTGTTCACCAACAGTTTGGCTAATGACTTTCTCCTCTCTTTTGACCACAAGAGCTAGCACTCTAGTTTCTTTTGGTTCCTTCAAAAAAAATTTTTGTAGAACTCTAATTGTAGGTGAAATACAATATTTCACCCTCTTTTAGGTCTAGAAATTTCCTGGACCCCAACTGGAGGTGAATGGAAAGGTATTACTGGGAGAGAAGGAACAGGCCCTTGCATCTGTTTCTGAAATACAGCTGGAGGATGGGATGAAGCAAAGTTGGATAATGTCAAAGTTTCACATTAGACCCCATGGTGGACCAAGGGTCGGTCAGAAAAGAGTTGAGAGACATTAGCTTGACTGTCTGTCTGGACATAATTACAAAGTCTATTGAACAAAATGAGAGAAAACCCTAGTGAGGCACTGGCAATCTGATACTATCCACCGGCGACAAACTTGGTAGAATTGAGAGACCCCAGAAGAGCTGGCTCCCTTTCGGTTGCATGTGGTCCTCCAAGACCTTGGGGTAGAAGAGCTGTAGTGAAACCAGAAGCCTCTCTGCTTCTCTTTGTGTTGCCAGAAGGGTTGTGGAGGGATGGGTTCCTGTTCTTTGCCCAGGGATAGTAACATGTTCCTCAGAAGACACAGGGGATATCTTGCCTCTCATCATTGGTGGTCTTACAGATCTTCAGTTCTATCTTCCTGGTGATTAGTATTTCCAGAACCTTCTGGACATCAGGATTGAAGAAATGGGAACTCCCATTCTATACTTGGCTATGTGGTATGGGGGAGGCAGACATGATGCCTCTGGAAATGAGGAGATTAAGACACTTCCCTGGGATTCACCTTTGCTAAACTGAAACCACACAAAGCTCTCAAAGAGCTCCTGACACTGGGAGAGGTCTGAGATTGGACAGGCTGAGTTAAGATAGCCTAAGGGAGCAAGAAGTGAGATTTCTGGGACAGAGGAAGGCAAGGAGCAGTTGTTGGGTTGAGAACAGTTCTGGTGGATAAGCCCCATGGGCATGGTAATGAATCCCACAGAGGAAGAGCCAGGCTGGATTCTGACTAAGGTGATGGGGAAGCCATGAGCCTAGGAGAATGCGATAGGGGAGAGGAAAGTGGATGTGATGCAGGTGGAAGGTATCCTATACGAAGTGAAGGCTGTGTGGTGAACAGAAGCTTCATCTTCAGACCTGATGAAAAGGTTGAGATCAGAGGTGGGAGGTGTTCAGTCGCAGCAGCCTGGATAGCCAATGAGGGTGATATGGTGACAAAACTGTCCTCTGAAGGCTGCCTCCTTGGTCTCTGAGCTCCAGCATATACAGGTTAGAATGCCTTATCCAGGCCATCTCTTAGGATCTGGTAAAAGTTGCTACCATGAAGGAGATTCCCCATGTGGTTGAAGAAGACAAAAGGCACAAGCTACATCCCACAGCAGACTAAGAAAGGTCAGGCAGGAAGGCAACGACATGCTTCTGGTGGCCCACACCCTGAATCTACAAAGCCTTTGCACCCATGGTGCTGGTCACCCTTCTGCAGGCCCTCCCAAACCCTCAGCTCACATTACAGCCCATGGTACAGAGGAGACAAAGAGAGATGAGAGAAGTGTCTCACCTAGGTAGAAGTGATGCCAGGTCACGCAAGCCCTCCCTCTCCTCCTAGAAGTTTCTAGGAGCTGGGAAGGGGTGACAGGAAGCATTACAGTAGTGAAGGCACAGGTCGGGGATCCCAAAGGAGGCTGAGGGTAGTGCCTTTTGGGGGAAACCTAGGAAACTCAACCATGGAGACCATGCACCACTGTCCATAGCTATGCAGCCAGTGGCAGGGATACCAAGTCACACAGAGAAGAACACTTTGTTGTTTGCAAGGTGCCCCCATCTCCACCCACCTCCATGTCCTTCATAACCTTCCTGTGAAGGACAATGGATAGGCCATCTCAAAGGTGGCTGTGCCACAGTGAAGTGAAGCAGGTGTCTGCAGTTGCCCCTGGAGTTCCCACCATGAAATCAAGGCAGGACTGGCACACACAAACCCACCCGACTCCTGGACAACACCCATCTCCTGGATTTCACCATGTGTTACTGAGAGACAAGAGAGAAAGACAGGACTGGGTCCAATTTTCTCCCTTCTCCCTGGACAATGCTATTGGAGTCTTTGAAGTATCAATAATATTCTAAATGAGCTACTGCATTTGTAAAGTGGCTTATGCTCACTTTGTTTGGAAAACACAGAAGGCTTTCTGAGCGAGCCCTCCTGTGCAGGTCTTTCAAGAGCACAGTGTCTGTGCTCAGAAAGCAGAGGGATCCACAAGTTCAACTCAGCTGCGCAGGAGGATTCCGCTTCCTGACGACACAGGTAATTCTGGGCTCTGTGGGGAGACTCTCAGCCTCAACACTGCCCATAATCTTGGTGAGAGGAACTTGGCCCATGAAGGGTGGGCCCAGTACTCTGGGCCTGCGCTGCTGCAGGGGTCTCCAACTCTTGAGAATCCAGTCCTTGGCCCCTGAAATACACTATTTGATCGCACAGTGTCTGATTTCTCAAAATTAAATCCCTGCCTCAAAAAGAAAAAAAAACAAAAAAATGATGTTCTCATCTTGCCTGAGACTTCCCCTGTCAAGCTTTTCTCCCTTTGATTTGGAAAAGCAGTAGAGAGAAGGGGAGAAGAATTAGGCATTGTTTGGCCTGGCCTGAAGCTCACCTGCATTTCTGGAGCTTTTTTGCATTCTCAGTGCAGTGGTGCTGGCAATGGAGGATTACCCAGGAGGAAGGGCAGGAACAGGAAGAAGACCCCTAGCCCACAGGCGAAGGTGAGGATCATATCCATCCCCCACGCGGTGGAGCTGAGGTTCAACCATGTGACAATAAAAATCTTCAAAACAGGAGGTTCTCTGATATCTGAATCGCACTGTTGCCCTTAGGTAATTGAGCCCTAAGAGTGTCCTGGCAGATCAGGGGGAGGCCACAGACACCCCCCTCCCCGTCACAGAGGTCCCCTGCCATCACCGCAACCCCCCATGCCTGCAACTCACTCAGGCCCTTTGAGGGGTAGCAAGAATTAGAGGCTCTGCAACCGCCCCTCCCCAATCCCAACCTTTTGGCCCTGATAGGTCTGACCTGCCAGCTGAACCTGCTCAACCTGCACGTGCAAACAGCAGTCTATTTTCTATTCTCTCCTTTCCCTTTGCTGCCTCTGAAACCTCACCTGAGCTCCTTCAGTTTTGTGATTTTTGAAAACATTTCGTTTTCTCTGGAATTTCTGTTATTTGACAGGACTGTTTCTTCCCTGACTACTCTGTCCTTGACATCTCTGGCAAGGAGGTCCTACATGAACCTCGTCTGCTGAGACACGAAGGAAAGGGCTCTGGAGAACACAGCTCCTCTCCTGGGGCTCAGGCCTGCCCATTCTTAGAATTGGACTTGGACCAAGGCTACCTCTGCCAGACGTTGGGACAGTATGGAGGCTGCAGGCTCTGCTCTCAGTGCAGTGCATGTTGGGCAGTGAGGTCCTGCTGCTCACTGGTGCAATTGGCAGTCTCTGAGGGCCCACAGCAGTCACCAAAGAGTATCAGGCATCTGACGGGACACTCTGTGAGAGCACCCTGCATTTTGACAGAAGTACATATGACTTTTCTCCTTGTGAGGCAGCCTCAGAGATGGGCTCTACATCATTTATTAGTGGGTTGTCTAGACCCCTGGACAGATCTTTGAGGCCTTCCTTTTGTCCTTGCTTGAGTATTTCCTACCTGGGATATTTCCTGCTACCCTGGCCTGACCCGCAGCTGTATGACCTGGCTGCTGTTCTGTAAAATTATGGAGCTCTGGGAAGGCCCAGAATTTTCCTTTTCATGCTTTGTCCTTGAAAGTTTTCCCTGTACAGAGAACAGAGGACCTTGTGGGGCAGCCCACACCTGAGTCTTTTTTGAAGATGTTTCTCCAGGTGTTTACAAAGTTTAAAGTAGAAAACATCCACTGGGAGCTTGACAGAGGACTTGTTTCCTGGATCCCCCATGTTCGTCAGTGGGAAGGCTAATAACTCTGATATTTTTGAACACTGAAGCTAACACTCTATTTTTTGTCTTCTTTAAAAATTTTGTATTAAATGTTTAAGTGTAGGTAAAATAGGATACTTTTTCCCTTCTTCAGGTCTACAGATTTCCTGGCACCCAGCTGGAGGTGAATGGCAAGGTCTAATTGGGAGAGAACGAACAAGCCCCTGAATCTGTTCCTGAGATACAGATGGCAGCTGGGACGAAGTCAAGGCTGGAGTCGTTTCACATTGGAACCCACGGTGGACCAAGGACCGGTCAGATAAAGTGTTCAGGGATGGGTAGTTATACAATCTCATGAATAAGTACCCAGCCCTTTGAAGTCTACCTCTATTTAAAGCTTGAAGATTGGCCAAACTGTCCATCTACCTCTGCTTGAATCTTTCCCAGGCTGAGTTATAGTGGAAGAGTGATCACTGGGAATTGCTTGTGCTGAGAGGAACCGTTTCCCACAGTTATAGGAATGAGAACCTCTCTTTTTTTTACTGAGAATGGGAGAAAGCCTCCTTCAATGCTGAAGGACGTTCTCACCATCAGGCTACCAGTCCCTCCGTCAGTACAACAGAGGTAATCTGATGGAAGATGGGCGAAGTCTGGTGGAAGATGAGAGCATCACAACCATGACAAGACACCCGATCACTTTCGTCATATGGGGTGGGCAAGCATCAAGATTCAAGTCCTCATCACACCCAGAGGGAGAGCACAAAGGCTCCATGCCACGGGCCCCAGGACCACTTTATATTTCTGACCATACAGAGAAAGCCTTGGCTCAGAAAGCACTCATACATCATGCCTCCTAACACCCAACATCATAAAGATCCACAAGAGAGCAATTGCAGCAGCAAAAGCATCATAACAGGGCCATCAACTCCCACAATTTCAAACTAGTTTTGTGTGAGGCACATGTAGTCGTGCAAGCCTGTGGTCCCAGCACTGAGCAGAGTAAAGCAGGAGGTCACTGAAGACTGGAGGCTACTGCAGGCTCCATAGCTAATTCCAAGCCAACAGGCACTATATAATGAAACTCTGTCACAAAAGAGAATTGGTATGCCTGCGGAAAACCTACTGGAGTTCCTACTTCATTTTCTGACCATGCTGGAGCCTCCAGGAGGAAGAGCTGAGCTGAGAGGCCTGACAGCAGGCTTACAGTGTCAGGAAATGCAGCATGGAGACTGGAAGGGACTTGGCTAAATCATAGCCTGGAGCTGCTCCTAGGACAGCCACTCACTCGCCCCTTCCCTGACTCCAGCACAGCATGGACAGAGGCCACTACCTGTGATGTTTAGAAAAGAACTTTCATGGGAAGCAGCAGATGTCTGAAGAGAAAGACGCTGTCCTTAGCCCACATTAGCTGTGCTGTGTGAGATAGAACAGGACTGCTCAGGAAGGATTTCCCCCAGAACAAAAGTGACAAACCCTACAAGACTAACTGGAGGATGCACTTCGCTGAAGAGCAGGGGGCCTGGGCAGTTAACAGGGTGGTCTGAGGCTCCTGCCCCTGTGGGCTTACAGTGCAGCTGACTGGTCAGGGCCCCAGGCTCCCAAGATGGGAAGGCAGGACGGTTTGCCTTATCTGTGTTCAAATGACCATGCCCAGGATGGCTATTGTGCTGGAGCCTGCCTTCTGCCACAGGCCACGTTGTTCATCATTCTCTTGTGCCATGGTTAAGGAAGAGTTGTGATAGGAGCACCTATCTATCTGGGGTCTCCTTTCTACAGTTTTCTTTTTGAGGCAGGAAATGAGTTGTGTAGCCTCAATTTGTCCCCAGAATCCATTCGACAGCCTACGTTGCTCATCATTCTCTTCTGCTGAGGTAGGGAGCACTCTTGTGGTAGAAGGCCCACCTATCACCTAGGGTCCCTTTTCTGGAAATTCTCTTCTGAAGCAGAAAATTCATTGCATGGCCGCATCTTCTCTCCCTCGACTTCACACTCCCGCTGTCCATGCTAAGTCTGCTGCTTGAGCCTGACCCCCGACTTTCTGTAGTGGCTGCTGGTGGCTTGATTTTCTGCAGAGAATCTGCCTCTCCTGTCTGTATTTGGCAAATTGTGAGCTGACGTTTCCTTACTGTGTTTCCGCTGGTGCTTTCTGAGTGTACCGGTTTCTTCTCTGACTGGAGCAGCGGACTTGCACTAGGTGGTTTTTCTCTTACCTCCTTGACCTGAGAAGAGGGAATCAGCCCTGTGCAACCCTTTCCTCCCACAAATCTGTCTTCCTTCATCCTGACTAGGGCCTTTGCAAGTTCGCTCTCTTTTCAGGAGCAGTAAACGTGCTGCTCTTGCTCACCCTTGGCTCCTGGGGTTTGAACATCTGGGGCCCTTTTGTTCCTGGCTCACCCTGGTCCTCACTAAGAGGGTACCTCGTGCTCAGGAAGACAATGGGCTACTAGCAGGCACTCCTGGGGTTCTGGGCAATGGGCCCTAAAGAGCCCAGATGCGTTCTGTGAGGGGCATCTCTGAGGCAGAGAGTTGAAGGACAACCACAGCTGCAAGGAATTGCAGGAGGACCCCACGGGCTGGATATTGAGACTTGGATTTGGACTCCGCGTGTGGATTCAAGCATTAGATTCCTGCTTCCTGCAAAGTAGAAATTCTGAGGGTGGGATGCTTTTATTGGATGCCAGAGACATGAAACTCCTCAGACTCACATTAGGCTTTGAGGAGGTTTCCATCATCCTGCACCCCTTATCTGTGCCCAGTCCAAGGGCTTCTACTCTTCAGTCTCTACTGCCTGTTTGATATGGCCTGCACTAGTGTGCGAAGATCCTGCACTCATCTTCCCTGCTGACACACGATGTGAAGGCCTCTGGAGACCACAGATGCTCTCCCCTGGGGCTCATGCCTGCCCAATCCCGATATTGATACGGGAGCAAGGCTACCTCCCCCTGGCCTTCAGACAGTACAGGGATACCAGCCTTTGCCCTCGCTGCCCTGCATGTGGTGAGGAAAAGTCAGGCTGCTCTCTGGTCCATGGCCACAGTGTTGTAATGTCGTTGGAGAGTTGTCATCAGGTATCTGAATGAGTGCCCAGGGAGAGAACCCTGGAAGCTGACATCCGAAAGAAGTGCTTTCACCTTCTCTCCTGGAGTTTTATGAGATTGCGCTCTTGGGAAATTGATATTCTGGCAGGTGGAGTGAGTGTTGGAGATACTTGAGACAGAGGAGGAAACAGAAGCCTGAGGAAGCAAGGAGGTTTGAGTCTTTTTTAATTTGAATTGACATATGACCTTGATGATCTTCAGGGCTAAGCCCCAGTTAGGCCTGATCTAGAACCCTTTCATATTTGATTGGGCTCCCAGGATCTAGGAGGGAGATCTCCTGGTTGGCCCTGCCATACTCTAGCTCCTTCAAGGATGATTTATTTCCAGATTTGGGGGGAGGGTTGAGATTCCAGTAACATCTTGGGCAGAATTTATAGTAAGGATGAAATTTTTATCACCCTCAGGGATTGCTTCCCCAGTCTTTTCATCTTTCCCATTTGGAGAGACTTGCATGTTTCTAGGTTCTTCTCGTCCGGACTGTTTGCCAAATCACTTCTTAAGAGGCCTGTCTCTGTCCTTTGGGATGCTGCCTCATAAATGGACTCTACATCCTTCACTGGGGAGTTTTCTGAACCCTTCTGCATTTCTTTTAGCACCTTCCACAGGACACCGCTTGAGAAGTTGCCTACCTGGGCTATTTCTGGGCGCCCTGGATTGCTCTTTTTTATGACTTAACTGCCTCTGTCTAAAATCATGGAGGTGTGGGAAAGCCCAGTTTTCTTTGGCCTGCCTTGGCCTCAGTCTTTTTCCTGACCCAGAGTCAGGTGGACCTGGTTAGCAACCCACACGTGCATCTGCTCTGAACATGCTCCTCAGCTGCTCCAGAGTAGGTGACAACCACAGGGAGCTTGGCACAGGATGTGGTTTCCTGGCTGCCCCCATTTGCCAGCACGTTGGATAAAGTTTTGCTGATATTGACCACAGGGGGCAAAATGTATTTTCCTTGGCTTCTTCATACATTTGTGTTGTAGATGTTGAATGGTAGGTGAAAGAGGATACTGCTTCCCCTTCGACTTTGTGGGAGCTGGAAATTCCAGGGCCACAACGCTCAATGAATGACAAGGCACAATGGGCAGATGTGGAATGTGTCCCTAGGTCTCTCACAGAGACACCGCTGGGGGCTGATGTGAGGAAGTTTGGCTTTGGACACCAAGAGCTGAGCAGAAAATAACTGTGTGATGCACGAGCTTCCACGTGTGCTGTGGCATAACCACCGAGTGCGCTGAGTGAAATGGGAGAAAAATCTAACAAGGCAGGAGGCACAGGGATAGTGTCCCCTGGAGACTCACTGTATAGGATGAGGAGGCCTCAGAGAAGTTGGCTGACTTTCTGTAGCAAAGGCTCCCCCAAAACCTTGGAGTAAAAGAGCTCTTGTGAAACAGGAAGCTGCTCTGAATCTTGCTCCCTGGAGCTTTGTCTCACGTCTGCAGTAGCCCCTGCGGGGTCATTACAGCCTTACATCAGTGGACGCAAGCTCTTCCTCACCATGCCCGTGGGGCCCACTCCCAGAACTGCCCTCCACCCTACTTGCTCCGTGCCTTCCCCTGTACCCAAATTTCAATACTTCATTACCCAGGCTGTGACCTTTCTGAGGCCTCACCCTGGGTCAGGAGGCAAAATCTATTTTCCACAGCCTGCCACGGGCCTGTGACATCAAAATGTAGTAAAGTGTGAACCCCAGAGAGGTCCCCTCACCCCACCATTGCCAGCAGCATCATAACTGGCACAAGTGGGGAACAGACAAGGAGAGGATGATGGGAGTTCCCATTTCATCAGTCCTGCGGGCTGAAGAAGGGTGGTAAGGCACGTACAGCATACAAGGGACAGGTCTGGAATCTCACAGGAGGCTGAAGGGAGCGTCTTTGGGGAAAACTGAGAAACTCCACTCTGGACCTCATACATCACGGTCCAAAGCTACATAAGTAGCGAGAGGGATACAAGTCACAGAGAGGCAGCACTTTATCACAAGGTTCCTCAATCTCCACCAACCTCCATGTTCTTCATAACCTTCCTATGCAAGAGAAATGGCAGACTGTGTCAAAGAGGGATGTGCTCTAGTGAACTGAAGCCCTTGTTCACTGTTACTCCTGAGGGGCCCTCCAGGAAATACAGGCACCCCTGGCCCACAGAGACCCAGTGCTCCTCTCCTGGACATCAACTTTCCCCTGATCTGTTACAGCTGCACTCCAAGCACAGAGCCTGAAAAATGTCCCCAGCTCTGGGTTCTTCTCAGAACTCCTCAGTTGGCATTCACAGGGAAGGAGCCCTGGAGGCAGGAATCCTTTTTATTGCCCTGGAAGACCAGACTGGGATTGCCTCCTGAACAAAGCCGGACACCATAGTCTGGAGAGCGAACTTCTTCTGGGGTGTCAGAGGCAGAGGTGGAGAAGTACCCAAGCAGAGTGGCTTCTCCTTTCAGGATTGGTTCTGATACAGGCGGAAGTCCCGCCTCTTCTGGGAAACAGACAGTTAAGAGAGTAACGGAAACTCAAGGCAAACGCCAGTTTCAACTGTCAGGAACTGACTTTGCCCTGTGTTTCCAGGAGACCGTTTTCCATCATAGGATTAGGCATTGGTTTGAGGCTGAAGACTGAAAATTGTGGATTCTGGAAGAAAGAAACTGGAGAACATAGCTGTGCAAATATAAATGGAAGAGAATTGTTACAGAGTAAACCTTGACAGCCAGTTTGAACAAGAACAGTTTGAAAGCCAGGCCCAAAGAGTATCTTTGCAACAGTTGCAATCAGGCACTTACGCAGAAACAGTGCTGATTTACAACCTCGCTCCTCCAGTTAACTTTCGGTAGGGCTGACACCCCTGAATCCCTTCCCTTCTCAGGGCTTATGTGTTTTCCTCATGCCCGCCCCTTGCTCTGAAGGTGTTGCTGATGAATCACACCTCTTGCTCCTGTGCTTGGTCTATCGCTCCCGCAGTGACTTAGAGCTCGTCTCACCCCCCCCCCTTTTAGCTACACCTGCAAATTAAAAAGATTTAACAGGAGCAGATCTTAAGCTCATCTAGAGAAAACAAGAAGAAGAGAAATAGAATAACCACGCCTTTTCTTATAAGCTTCATCTTCCACAAGTCTTTGGCCAGAGCTACATGTCTCAGGTTAGAAATCTTTGGTCCTTTTGAGTGATTTTCTTTTGTACCAAACCTACTATCCACTTGGGCTTTATAAGATTCCTTTTCCTTTTTTATGTTAAAGTAAACTTAGATTTCTGAGCTTTCATTGCAGCTGCTTCCCTAACTAAATGATCTTGACACAAGCAGAAAGTAGGAAGAAGAGCAAAGGTGTTTCCTTTTAGCTGGGGCTGACAACACTTTAAGTCTTTCTATGGCCTTGAATGACAAGTTGCCTACTGACGTGAAGACGACCAACGAAGGAGCTTAGACCTCTAACTGCAACCTGAGGATTATAAAAAAGCTATTTAAGAAAAGTTTCAGAAAGATGGATCAGAGCAATATACTAATATCAATGTAGTTAAAGCAAATTTTTGAACCAGTGAAGAGGCCTTGCTCCGGGGCCCTCCTCACCCTCACGCCTCACTGTGGGCAGTCAGGCTTTCTCCCTTGGCATCATCCAGAGAGAGGAGCTGGTCTTGGCTTCTGATTTGCCAAAACTCATTATAGGCTGTGTGTAAGGGAGGAACATTTTTACCTGATACTTGAGGTTGTAAGTTGATTTATTCTCTATACCGACCTGGGCATAGATTCCAGTTTAAAGTCAGTCACCCAGTAATTTGGGCCCTTTTTAAAAATAGCTTTATCTTGGGACCAGGAAGATAGCTCAGCGGTCTAAACGCCTGCCTGGCAAGTGCAAGGCCCTGGGTTCAATCTCTGATATAGCATGCAATGCTAGCCCCAGAACCTCTGGGCACACTGTGCCAACAGCCAAAACAGAGCCGGCTGGAGCACGTCTGTAATCCCAGCGTTGGGGAGGCTGAGACAGGAGGATCGCTATGACTATGAGCTGCATAGCGAGACCCTGTACCAAACAAAGATCTAAATAAAGATTTGTTTTGTTTCTGTTTATTTTTTTTTAAGAAAAGCTTTATCTTTTGGTGTCATTTTTCCTTGGTAGTGATATTTTGTTTTCTTTCAGTTTTCCTCTATTAACTTGTCCTGGGCGGGTACTTCGGAGTTCAGCCTCCGTTGTGGCTGTGCGGTTGCTGATGTCTGCGGAAGTGGTGCAGGCAGCTGCTCTTCAGCCAAGGGGGGGTCAGACGCACAGAAGAAAGAGGCGCCTAGGACCATCATCTCCTGAAGCAGAACCACAGTACTATTTTAGGAGGCTCACAAGAGATCTGGAGACTCAGAGTAGTGGCGCACACCTGTAATCCCAGCGTTTGGAAGGCTGAAAATGGGAGAATCACCATGAATCCAAACTACATAGTGAGACCTGATCCACCCAGTAGATCCTGAACTAAATACATTTAAAAAAAAAAAAAAAAAAAAAAAAAGAGAACTTGGGCCTGGTGAGATGGCTCAGTGGTCTAAAGCACCTACTTAGGACAAGCTTAGCAAAACACAGGGACCGCGGTTCAATCCCCAGCACCACATGCCAGCCAGCCCCG